>CAIGRF010315849.1:16700-27429 GCA_903798235.1 Fraxinus ornus | reverse complement strand
ATGTAATCAAATAACTAGTGCATGCGCAATTTCTCGTAAATTTAGCGACGATAATTGAATTCAGGATTTTTATACGCTTTCGACAGATAGACTGCGGGGAAATAATGGAAAATTCATCGCAATTGTTTGTGCAACGGATTATGTACAGTTTGGTACCATCGCAAACCACAACTCATCACGAATAAACAATTTCTTTTTTGTAGGGTACTTGAACTATCTCGTCTAAAAATTTAAACCGTTTGAACGGTGATATAATTATTTAGTTAGATTACTTGTTGATAGTCCCCGCACACGTATATAGCTCTGTAAAGAGATTCTTTGCATGTCCCACATTCAATGTCTTTTAATATTCCTTCTCCATGCACAAATGGATGCCATTTCTTGATTCTCCATTATCATTCCTTCGATATTCTATCATGGTTCCAGAATTAGAGGTATGTTATAAAATTCCATGTCACATATAGATACATATATTTACTTATAACAATTTTATAGATTTTTACCATAATTTTTTTTTTTTTTTAGAAGAACGCATTCTTAATTTGATTTTATTTTTAATTTTTCTGAAAAATGCAGCAACCTCGAGTCACAGAGATACAAGTCCGAATAGACTGTAATGGTTGTGTACAGAAGATAAAGAAGGCCCTTCATGGCATTAATGGTAAGTGTTGGTATATGTTGGAATCTCGACCAGTGCTCTTCTAGTCTTCTTCCATATTCGTCAAAATCTGAGAATTTCGAAAAACCGATGATTTTAATGGGGCAGAGTTTGTTTTGTGTGGCAGGTATATATGATCTCAACATCGATTTTGCTCAGCAAAAAATAACAATAATTGGGTGGGCAGATCCAGAAAAAATAGTTAAAGCCATTAAGAAGACAAGAAAACACGCCATAATTTGTTCTCAAACAGAACCACCAGACGACCAACCACCACCAGACGGCGGAGCACCACCACCAGAGCCCACTAACCCTCCACCAGAGCCTGATGAAAATACACCAGCAGAGCAGCCAAAAGATCCACCACCACCAGAGTCAAAACCATCCCCTGATGAAGATGCTGATCAACCCTCTAGACCAAAGGGTGTTGAAGAGGCTCATGTAATAAACCACCCGCCACCAGAACACGGCGGCGGTTATGGTGGTGGACGGTGTAATGTTGCTTATCCCTGTGGTGGTACAGGATTCAGAGGCGAGCCACCTCAACCCATTTATGTGGCTCACAGTTACAATACATACAGACCATCAACTTATGTGACTGAATATGCTAATTTCAGGCCACTGCCGGCCGGATACTCTTACTACGGTAGACCCTACAACTCCGGCGAGGATTTTCGGGCCGGAAACTATGGCAATATTAATATCACTTCAATGTTCAGTGATGAAAATCCAAATTCATGCACAATTGTGTAGATAGGCAGCGGTTTGTCCACTGTGGTCTTGCCGATATCATGTGCCAATATTGCGTACAAAATATGCAGTTGACAGAGAACTCAATAAAATTCATTGGCAATAATACCTTGGTAATGGTCCACTACTATTAAGTGCGCCATATTAATTCTGCTATGAAAAATCCAATTAATTATCAGGGTGAAAAAACATTAGATATGTCAGCTTCTGTAGGAGATTCCTAGCTTGAAAGGGCAGATAGAATTTATTGTTTCCTGCATTCCCCTTCTGTGAGGGCTAATACATTGTACCTGACATTCATTTCTTTCGAAAGTATTCTAATAAAGCTCTGTTACTCAATGCGAAGCAAATGAGTCTCGATCAAATAAGAGATCTCTAGCGTAAACGAGTCTATATACCAAACATGTAGTAACTGGCTAATGATACACTGATGTCACTGTCACATATTTGATAGATAAATATTTAACCATCTGTCTCATAAGTGGACAAATATTTTGCTTCCACAATTCATTCCTCAGTAAGCAGGAATGTTTTGGTACATGCCCTGTATATTACTGTGATACTAAGCGCCCGTTGGCCTGCTTGGCAAGGCTTTTGAAAAGTTAAAAATTACTTTATAGAATAAGAAACTGCTTTTGAACCTGTTCGGATCATTTTTTAAAGTAGATAGAAGAGGTTTAAGAGGAATTTGGCCTAAGGTAACTAAGGAAGCTCTTCTACAGGAAGTAGAAGTAAAAGCAACAGTTCTGTCAAACGTGCCCTAAAGAGATGCACATTTTTCGAGCCTACTCGTTGTTCTGGCTTGACTAGTCTATTCACAGCTTGTTTGATGCTGTATCCACAGCATCAAACAACACTATTAAACCTGATAAGTTTTTAACTTTTTTTTATTCTCTAATCCTATTCAATACGGTCGAGTCCAACATACCAATTATAACACAAGTATAACTAGAAACGAGGTAAGAGCACAAGTCGGTAAGAAGAAGACTTTCCAAGCACACTATATTGTTCATTTAGATCTGATACAAGCATATCGAGATTTACAGGGTTCCCTTTCTTCTGATCTACATTGAAAGATCGGGGAATCGCTCTTAACAGCCGTGCGAATGCATCTGTTTCGTGTCATGAAGAATTTGAAACTTTCCGGTTTCGTATAATTGTTGGCTCTCTGATGAGGATAGCCCTGAAACTGATAATCAGATGGATTAAAAATTGGTGATTCAGTTTTTGCACCGAAAACAGGGAATTCGCCCTTCGATGCAGTATTGGCTTTCAAACACTTTTCAATGATTGTCGCTTCCTCTTCGAGCCTGGTTCGAAGATTTTTCATTCGCTGTATAATACCATTGAACTTTTTCCGTCCCGGGTAAGATATTCCTTCAACTTCATCATTTCTTCTGCTAGGAGGACGAGAACACTCACTGCAGAAACTATTTTTCCTCTCTGAATCAAATGCTGCTTTTCTTGATCTGTCTGATAGGCAAAAATAGGCCTGTGATCATAAATGTGACGTTAAGAGCTTAATTTACAAAAATGATGATTCAGAAGTATCATAAAACTTGTTAGAAACTTCAAGAATTATGAATTTTCCATAAAGCAAATTCTGTGGATTACGCCCTAATCCCTACACGGAAAGAAACATAATTCATATATGGACTATCGGATAATAGGTCAATCTCTGCGTGGTCGAGGAGTTTAACAAGAAAAGAATGTATTTTTTAATAATTGAACAAATACAAGCTCCTTAAATATTAAAATAACCAAGATTTCAGCAACAAAAATTCCGTTCTTCTGAGAGAAAAAGGAAAAAGAAAGAGGCAAAAACAACCTTAAAAGAAGCTAACCTCAGATACAAGTTTGAATGCAGATTCAGCCTTTGGGTGCTTATTCTTATCAGGATGAAGCTGCAAAGCTGCATAAAGAGAAAGCTCCTCATTCCAATATAGAAACAAAGCAGAGAGAGTAATTAAAAGTTATAGCCTGGTCCGGTCGATAACAATGAAGTTGGTTGTTGGGGTCGAGTATGTCATTATAATTCACAACCTACCAAGTTTGTGATATCGTTTCCTAATGGAATCTACCCCAGCATTCTCAGCCACCTATCAAAGAGAAACAATGCGAAAAACATCACATCATCGCAGAATAAATCCCGGAAAAATGGCAGAAAGATAAGAGATCAAGAATTCATATACATACTCCAAGGACAAGGTACCAGTCGATAAACGGCGATCGAATCGCGCACCGACGATGCCGGTGAGCACACACATTGGCACGGGCCAATATGCTGCAGATTTGTGTAATTAGCTGGGATTTTTCCGTTTCATTTTCTGCATTCCCCATTGATTCAATTCGAATGTAGAGATGAAGAAATGGGTTATATATATAGGAAGGAGTTGTTTTTATGAGTTTTTATGAGCATTTAAGAAATGAAACATTCAAGTGGAGCGGTTAAGAAAAAAAGTGCAGGGTTTTCGGAGATAGAAAGGCATTTTTTGAAAATGGATCAGTTGGTGGGAAGTGAAGAGCTGGCTAGGTGAATGCTGGTACCATTGCACATGTAAACTTGAACCAAAAAATTTTACGGATGACATCTATGGCCCAGAAGATTAGGACAAATGGCTATGAACCATGGCGCAGGGGATTCGAAAACCTCCTCGACCACAATCGAATTGTAGGTGATAAAGTTTATCGATGGTCATTATTGGATAGGTTGTATAGGTTGATTTAAAAGTATCATCTCTGCACGAACCTTGGTGTTATGAGCTCATAACCCTTCCACGGTCAATCGTAAATGATAAAATTTATCTCTTATCATAACTAGATATGTTAATTTTAATATTGATAACTAATCATGCTAATGATTTTGGACTCGTAATCATGCTAATGATTTTAATGAAAGTAGTTGTGTAAAAAATTGTTAAAACTTTCATATTTCAATCATGTACAACCTTTCGTGTGATATTAGTTTTGTGAACCAAAATATTGTCAACTTTCATATTTCAATAATGTCCAACCTTTCGTGTGACATTAGTTTTGTGAACCTAATTCAACAATTTTTTATGCAAGCTTTTATGTAAAATTTTCAAAACTTTGAATCTTCAAATCAACGAATTTCAAATTTTTCAAAATGTTAAAATTTCTAGGTTGCATCGAAATTAATGTACTCTGAGAAAAAAAAAATGCTATGATACTGAAAATTTCTACCGAATTTCCAACAGAATTTTGAATTTTACTCACATGGAGCCCAATCCCATGTGAGTAAAAAATTGATTTTTCTACCCTCTCACCCCTTGATGTGTCTATCATGTATATGTACATGAATTCAAATTCATGTACCTATAGCAGAACGCTTTTGAGAAAGTGTCAATACCAACATAGAGGATTTTGAAGTTTAAGATTATCTGAATAATAGTAATTATTATTATTATTATTAAATACAACCTGATTTATTTTATATATGGGGTAGGTGAGTCCTACTTCAATAGGTTGGACAAATTTTAATTCACATGTAATGTTGCACGTGATATAGTACTCTTGTTTGTTGTGCATCATTCATGAAATCCCACAAATTTTTTGTCCATTTTTTTACATTATTTCAACCAAAAAATTTGAATAAATGCGGTCATGGCCAATCACAAATAAATAATAATATTTTGACCTCAGCCTGCTTGGGATTAGCCACTACTTAAAGACTTTAACACGTACAAATACTATAAAATAACATAAAGTTAGGTAGGTTATTGACCTAAGGGATAAAACTAAATGAATTGCATTTCCTCCCATTATTTAGCTCCAATATAATTTAGTTAAAAATCAAATTTTTAGTAAATTTTGATTAAAAATAATGATGAAATGTGTGGTTGAAAAGTTTTGAATCTCATAAAATATGTAATTAAAAATAAGTTTTAGGAAAAATAAATTTTAGAAAATGAAATCCAAACAGAAACTTATTATCTGTGAGAATTTGTTGATAATTTGATACATTGCACAAATTCGGATGAGACGTGATCAAGGTAGAGAGAGATAAGATGTATATTTCTTATTTTCATTTTAAGAACGCTTGTAGCTCGAGTAACATGAGAGACATATGCGAGATGTTTTTGTCTAATATTTTTCAATCCAACAAATTACGAAGCATGTAACTCACAAAAATTAAGGAAAATTTACGTATATTATATTTGTACATTATTATTCAATCAGTTTTGCTGTGTACAGAATATTGTACACATAGAAAACTGACAGAGAAGACACGAAAGGGGTGGGCCCACATTTTTTTCCATGTGAGATTTCTTGTGGAAATCTTCTGGTAAAATGGAATTATTCTTATTCAATTTATGACTGCTTACCAAACCAGAATTTAGCTGGAGCAGATGGAGTTTTCAAATGCATTCCAAGACCTGATGAAATGAAATAGGTTGGATGAGTTGAAACTGTCATCTAATATTCTTGCACTTTTCATAATTTCTGCCCTCGTTTGGCACGGCTAATTTGAAACTTATTTTTAATCATACATTCATCCAATAAAATAATTTTATACGTGGACCCATAACTTTTTTACTATTTTTTTATCACACGTTTTCCCAAAAAAAATCATTTTTAACTTCAAAAAATATCTCCCAAACAAACACTCTAATTGAGAATCGTCTAGAATGTTTGGCTCCTCACATTTACTCTTAAGTTATTCACTTTTCGATTTTTGCTTTCTAAAACATTAACTATTAGTATAATATAATATGTCTATTTAAGTTTGATAGCGAAAAGAGTGGTAAAAGTTGCATTTTTTCTTAACCGAAAGTCAAGATTTTCACCTTTTGGATTTTGATCAAGAAGTATCATTTTTATAAATTTTTATTTTTAAAAGATGTAAGGATTAATCAAACGGTGGAAAATTGGTGGAAAGAAAATGAATTCCAGGGAATTGAATTGCCTAAAAATTATTTTTCTGGGAATTGTAATTAATTGTGTTTGATTAGTATAATTTTTCACCTGAAAAATGTAAAATTTTTGGATCTTTTGGTGTTCGTTTGACTTTGTTTTTCATAGAAAATGTCCATTAAAGGAAAAAAAAATTCACAATTGTGGATATAATTTCTTTCCATAGCCAAAAAAATAAAAAATAAAAGTTGGCTGTTTTCCACCAATTCAAGGAAATTGCACATATGTGAAGCAAATCAAGAAAAGTAATTCCATGAAAAAAAAAAATTGCATCAAACAAGGCAAAATACAAAGTTGGAAAATGTTTTCCATGTTCCATGGAAAATCTTGGACTATCAAACACACCCTAAGAGTCCTCGACTTGAGACTTGAAGAACTTGTAATCAAGTTAAAATTCATTGTAATAAAACTCGTCGATCTTTTTTACAGGAAAAATTCATAAAAATTGTCAAAAGCGGATGTTGACAACGCAACAATTCAAAAAAGCCCTAATAAAGAGGGCCGACTCAATTGGAAGCCCAAAGTATACAGCTTTAGAAATCTCGTAGCATGTTTGGAAGGTCATTATAAAATGTTTAAATTATAAATAAATAGAAATAAGTTATACGCAAATCACTAATACTTGTAAATTTCTCAAAGTAAGTTGATAAAAATAAAATAAAAATTACTCGTGTTTATAAACAACAAGCCAAACATAACTCCATCCATTCCCAAAGAAAACCATCCTAGAGATGGCAAAATAGTCCGACCTCCGTAACGTTAAGGATGTGTGGTTAGAGATGAATAAAAAATTGTCAACCTGTCATATTGAATCAAATCTGCAATTTTAAAATTGTTGGTTTGAGTTTACATTAAATCATCAATTTTCAATTCAACACCGAACCAAACCATTTGAAAATGAATCGGTTTGAGTTTCGATACTCAAAAATAGTTGAAACCAAATCGAACCATTTACCCAGTTTTTTTAAAAAAATACGTATTTTACCTAAGATATATTATTTATTGGTTCAAGTTATACTTTAACAAATTTACTTAGTCGACATTCTATTGGCTCCTTAACAAAATAATGATTTATGACAATATATTATTCATCTACTTCAGAAAGAATGAATTTGGAAGTTAAAATTTTATGATTGAACATTGTAATTATTTGTTTATTTAAGTTTGTATTGAAATAAATATAACAGTATTGTAAAGTTTATGTTCAGAATATTTTAATTTAAGTGTTGTTGAAAAAAAAATGATTATATAGCTGATTTTGACATGATTTTTGAGTGGGGCCTGTTTGGTATTTTTGAAAGATAAAGATTGATTTGTGTTCTCCTCCGTGAGTACATTGAAATCATATATTTACTTGCCAAAATTGATGCTCGGGTGAATGAGAAATTGAAACTCAAAGGCCACTTAAAAGGAGTTTATGTTAGTGGAAAAATTAAAATAAGGAGTTTGTCCCACATAGGAAGTAGATGAAAATTAAAATCACTTTATGAATGATTACACTTTAGAATAATTATTTGTTTGTTGCTCGTTTTATTTTTCCATAAAAGTACTTGTTACGTATTACTGTAATTAACAAATAATTGAATCTGTTATGTTCAAAACCGGTATGTGGAAATCCGGTGTCCAAATCATTGCATATACAGTAACCACTGCAAATACGATAACTGTTACATGTACGGTAACCACTGCAAATACTGTATCATTTTTGCATATACTGTAATCAGTATAGAAACACTTGTCTAACAAGTGTTATCCTAAAGTTTTGTATTAATATATTAAGGTTTCATAACAATAAATTTTATTAAGTGCATCAGCTGCATGATTTAGGGTGCATAAATATAGCTGTTTGAGTCTCATTGTTTGTGAAAATTAAGTTTGTAATAGTGATTTTTAAAGAATTTGTGGTTAAAAATTATAATAAATTTTTGGATTTAGGGTGATTATATTTACGCTATATGTTTTTTTTTTATAAATACACCACATTCCAATTATATTGAAGGTCATGAACCTTTATTTATTATCGCTCTTATATTCTTAGTTTTTTTCTTCGTCACATTATTATTATTAACATTTTATTAATCAGAAAATATTGTCCTTATTTCGTCCACCAATATTTTTAATGTACTTTAAAATGAAGGTCAAATATTTAATCGCATTTTTTGCATTATTATTATTTTTGCTTATTTAAAAATATAATGGACAAACGAGTCTTAAATTTGCTTATCTTGGAGAGAAATCTTAATCAAGAATAATTTATGTTAATTTGAGAGTAAGAATGTTATGAAAAAAGTTTGAAACATAAATGTGATAACATGTAAATGTTATAAACCTTCCATGCATTAGAATGCAATCTAGTTATTAAAAAATGTGGTGTGAATATGAAAAAAATAAAATATTAGAGAATGATACTCAAACTGAGACATAGTTTAAGAATATGGCTTATTATTTTATATGTTTTTGTTTACATTTTGGTTGATTATTAGTAACAAAAAGTTCCTCAAATTGAGGGAAAAAAGAATACTATCGACATCATTCATTGGTGGCCCAAGGGATAAGCAATACATCATGTTCAAATATACTTTCTTGGACATGTGTACTTTGAATTAAAATCGAAAAGTTTTAATGATCCAATTGAAGTAACTGAACTCAAAGAAAAGAATATACTCGGGTCGAGAGGGTTTCACTATATTTTATTTTTTCGATGACTTTAGATAAAATAATAACAATTTGGGGTATAGCAGATAAGAGAGATGGAAAGATACAGATGCTGAAATGAAATTAATGATGAAATGAAAGTGTGCAGATATTTCAAAAAGTCGACCCTTTTAGGCTCGACCATTAACACAATAAACGATCTTAACCCTACTATGTAACGGGAACATATTAACACTCCTATCTATAACATTTTCAAGCTTGTATATATCCATTATTTATAACTTTGCCGAAATATTTCCATTGAAAACTTTACTCCTTATCTTTAAAAATGCTTTTCAACTAAAATTAGAAATATAAAGTAACTTTAGGTTTAGCCAAAGATTTCTTTAACCCACCTGCTCCTCTCTCTCTGCATTTATTATATAATAAATATTTGTTCGGGTTATTAACACAAAATGTCTTTACGTTTGGCTTCTAGTGTGCAAAACGTTCTTATGTTTCAATTTTTTATATTTTTACCCATATTTCCACGTTTCATTGTGGAAATCGTCATTTCATCCATTTTCATTCAAAAAACTGTAAAATGACAAATATACCCTCCCATTTAAATAAAACAAAAATAAAATAAAATAAAATATAGAATATAGAAAAAATTGCAACCATACTCCCAAATTTTTCAATAAAATACATATAAATCCCAAATAAATAATTAAAAAATCAAATTTAAAAAACAAAAATCACTTTCTTTCCTCTTTTCTCGTAGCTGAAATTGAATAATTGATTGTTTAATTGATGCAATTGGCAGTTTACCCATAAATGTTTGTGTCTCAATTTGAATTCCCCCAGGTGAATTGGATATTTGGATGATAGTAGCATGCGGAACCCATCAATTTCACTCAGAGAGCTTGTTGACATCCGACATGTGATCTAATTAAGTATGTTTGTTATATGCACTTAGCTCATGCTAAATTAAGGTTGGATATGTAAAGTCAGCTAGTACTTATGACCGTCGTGATTTGAGGGGATGTAATGATGGTAGATTTATTGTACAATATCAAAACATTCAATCAATTAATGACATTCAGAAGAACTTACGTCAGCTCCCATCGATTTCGCCAATCATATGCTATAACTTCGTTCTCTAATCAATTCATGAATTACTGGGGACCTCATTTAAGGTCGGTTTCATAATAGTATGATGGAGCTGACCTCAGCAACCAATGGGAATATGCCATGGCGTATTTTTCTAGTTCAGTACTGTATGTTGATTTGACAACAACCAATCATGACTTAAACCATTGGCATTCCCAGCTCGGCACTTTTGTTGACAAGACAGAAATATGAAAGATATAGGTTTATCATTTTCCTATAAAAATGATGACAGTATCCTTAGAAAAAGGGAGAGAAAGAAAGCCCAACAACTTCATATTTCAAATATCTCCTTTAATAAAAGCACATATAGTTTATAAGTAATTATCAATAAAATCCTTATTTACACTTAAATTGGCTTGAATTTTGGTTATACAATTTTCGACGTTACAAAGCTCGTTGTTGGACTTCTACTTTGGTTTGCCACAGATTCGCTAGCTTTACGCCTTTGTCAAACGCACACATATGAGATAGAGAGGTAGAGGAGAGAGAGGCTATGGCATGCAAAAGCTCTCAATATTCTATGAAGTTTTACCGGTTGCTCTTTTTGTTTTCCAGTTCTCTTTTCTGTAACTTTTTTTT
>CAIGRF010315849.1:0-14899 GCA_903798235.1 Fraxinus ornus | reverse complement strand
TCCCCCTCCACGTGGATACCACCTGCACACTGAACACCCCGTTAGAAAGCAAAGGCCACCGGTCAAGAAAAAAGTCCGGCGACCGTTTGCACTCCGACGGTCAAGTCAACTGCCGGACGAGGAAAAATAAATGCAAGAGACGGGAGGGGGAATTTGGATAGGGTTAGAAATCATACCTTAAAATAGAAATGGATTCACATATATATAGAAAAACAAACGGGCCGGTTGGGTAATGGGCCTTGTAAGATGGGCTAAATCCAAGCCCAATAGGATAATTTATGGTGTAACAACTTTCTCAATGCTGAGCTTCACTTCTCCAAGTTCCTTCTTTGTTGAAACAACAGCCACTTCAACATCATTACGAGTTTTTCTCTCAGGCCTTACCGGTACATTTCTCAAGTTTACTTCCCCAGTTTCCTACTCTGTGATGATGGGATGGAGGTTGGCTGGGCAGCGATCTTTTTGTGGTAGCGGGGGTAGAATTCGGAAGGATGGTCGGGTGGTGTGATGGTGGTTTTCGGTGGCTTAAGTGGTGTGGTTGGGTGTGTTTCCAAGTGAAGGTGGCGGTGGAAGAAAAAGGGGATGATTTTTGTTTTTTTTTTCTAATTATTTATTTGGAATTTATTTGTATTTTATCGAAATTTTTGGGAGTATGGTTGTAATTTATTCTTTATTTCTATTTTATTTAAACAAGAGTATATTGTCATTTTACCATTTTTTATTGAGAAATTGAAACGTGTAAATATAAGTAAAAATGCAAAAAATTGAAACGTAAAAACATTTTGCACCGAAAAGACCACAGGTTTCGTGCTAATACCCTATTTGTTCCATGTGACTGTGTATGTAAAGGCTATAAATACACGTACACGTGTACATAATTGTTTATGTATTACTGCGTTTTTTTTTTCTCGAAATCCCTAATTTTTATCATAATTTTTCATCCCCAAATTAATAATCAATTCATTTTATATACACAATAATTTATTTTATATATTATAGCTATCAAAATGTTGTAACATTTTCAGCTGCAATTGTTGTATAAAAATTGTTTTCGATGATCAATAGCATATAGATATATGTACTCGTGGAGATCAGTATAATTATATTTTGATCTGATGGCGGTGGCGACAATGGCGACGGCGGCGGGGGCGGTGATGCTTTTGTACTACGTGCTGAGCCGGCGGATGTCATCTGCAGCGGCGGAGGAAGATTCTGGCGGCGGTGAGCGCTCTAAATCGAAGAGTAGATCTGCGAAGAAGAGGCTGGCTCGGCGTCCAGCTCAGGCTCCTGCCACGTGGCTAGAGACGATCTCCACGCTATCGGAGACCCTGAGGTTTACGTACTCGGAGACTCTCGGGAAATGGCCGATCGGTGACTTGGCTTTCGGAATTAATTATCTTATTAAAAGGCAGGTAGGTTTTTTTTTTTAAAATATGAAAATTTGTTAATACCTTTAGAATTTTTATTCTGTTATTTACTGTTTTATGCATCTTTATCAAATTTAATGTTAATTTATGGTTAAGCTGTCTATTTTTTTTTGAGATATATTTGAAGTATACCATTTATGGAGCCTGATTGTTGATAAAGTCGAAGTCTTTGATTGCTTGTTCTTCGTAAATTTATGAGTTTGTTCATGAATTGACGATTCTTCAGAAATTTTGTGGTAATATAGCTTTTCGATTCCTAATGGAATATTAGCTCGGATTGCTCTATTATTGACTGTTCTTCAGCTTATTAACATGTTATTGTAAAGTTTGAACAGTAAATTGGGGAAGTTAGAATGTTAGTGCATTTAAAGAAAGAATAGAATCATTTTTCTATATTTGTACATAGTCTTTATAGGACTTTGGAAGGTGCTGAAAAGTGTGATTTATGGGAATGGTTATAAATCAAGGAATGAGATACTACTATCTGCGTAAGTAATCATACATGTGTAATTTCAGCAGATGAATTTTCATCCATGCATGTTATGGTTGCTCTCTTTTTTGTGCTCCTAATGCATTCTACAAAATTTGGGTACTAAAATTCTCATATGTATATATCGTTGTGACTTAGCGATGAGAGACTAGTTTTTGCGTAAGTAATCATACAAGAGTACGTGCATTCAATGTACTAAATCTCACCTTCTCCGACATTTTTGGCTAAATTGTGTTATGTTTTCTGTCTACAACACCTTAACTTTCATAGATTATACTTTTTGGATCTAGAGTTGAAGTGCAATTGAGTATAATGATTTTGCAGGATTATTTACAAGTTGCAAGTGTGTATGCTGGCGAAAATTGTGGGCAACTGAAAGGCCCAGAAATCATTGACCAATTGTATCATTATTTGAAATTGTTAACCTTTTGCTATCTTTTCTCAAAGAAGCCATTTCCAATATTTTTGGAGTCTTCTAGCTACTCTGAAGCAGATGTCCTTCTTCAGAAGCCCAAAGCAGGGGTATGATTATCTATAGTCCATCACTGAGCACCAAAATATTTTACTTATTTTTCTTGCTAATTTATGATACCTAAAATTTATTTTTGCAGATTCTGAAACCTGCTTTTACCATTTTACGGGATGAAAATTCGAAGTGCTTCCTTCTTCTTATTCGTGGTACTCATAGTATTAAAGATACACTGACTGCCGCAACAGGTGCAGTTGTCCCCTTTCACCATTCAGTTTTAAATGATGGTGGAATTAGCAATCTGGTTTTGGGATATGCACACTGTGGAATGGTTGCAGCTGCACGCTGGATAGCGAAGCTAAGTACTCCGTTCTTGCTCAAGGCCCTTGAACAAAATCCTAACTACAAAGTCAAGGTAGAAGTTGATCATATCTGTGTATGCTTTGCTAGTTATACTATTTCTTATTTCTTCTCATATTCTCTCATTTTCCCCCTTTTGGGTGGAGGTGGGAGGTCAAGAGTGTTTCTGTTTTTGTGTATGTCCTGCTCGTGGTTTCTCAATTGAACTGTTATTGTAAAATAAAGGAATGCCCTTCTGGTCGGCATCATTTGAGATGAAAAGAAATCTGGTGATCAAAATTATTATTAATAATTTGTAGTTTCCATGCCTTTTAAATATTTAAATTTGTTAAGCTTAGTTCTTTTGAAAGTTGATTTGCTATATGTTCCTGCATATATTCATATACTTTTGTTAGTAATATGACCAAGCTACCCGTCTTTTATCCAGATTGTTGGTCACTCACTTGGCGGTGGTACAGCTGCACTGCTGACATACATCCTTCGAGAACAGAAAGATTTATCCTCGAGCACTTGTGTCACCTTTGCACCAGGTGTGTTGCAGTGTGCTTCATTGGCTAAGCTATATTCCAAACGTCATTTCCATAACATAGTGCTCCCCCTTCCTTTTGGATTTGGTGACATGGGATATTATCAAACGGAATAAGACAAGTTTCTTGTAGTGGCGGTAGTAGTAGATAATTTTCTTTAAATGTAGTCTTGCATCTAGATTAAGCCTTGAGCTTTTATCTATCTTCTTCATTCGTAGACGACTTGACGAGGTATATATCCATAACAAGGTCTTTTGGTGCATATCATTCGATGATGACATAGTTTTAGTAAATGAAACTAAGAGAATGAAAATCACAAGTTAAAAAACTAGAGTGCTTTGGAATGTACAGGTACACTGAGTAGAAATAAAGATGGAATGCCCCCCCTTTTAGTTATAGTGGGATTTAGGACAATGGTCACTCTCACGTTGTCTGAAAGAGCAATTGTTTAGGTATTTAAGTTTGATTATTAACAAGAGCCACTTGAAGATTGTGTAATGCATATGATTGAAACGAACTGTGAAATGGAGAAGTGCTACAAGGATGTTATGTTATGAGAAGACAGATTCTTATGACGTTAAAAGGCTTATTGAACAAATTGTGCTTTATGATGCTTTGTGTTGAGTCGTTAAAGAACAATTGTCCATAACTTGAACATAACAAAATTAGGATGTTAAGATGGATGTGTGACCATACTTTGATTGATAATACAAGAAAGAAGAATGCATGTCAGCCAGTAAATGTGGCACCATCTTGGAGCAGTTTGGAGAACAACTTGGGTGGTTTGTACACGTTGTACATAGACATGAACAAGTTCTAATCGTTCACAAGATCGATGTGATTCCAAGGGCATATGTTTGACTTCGTTGCAAAGATTTTGACTAAATTCGGATCACTCGTAGTGATGGTGAGGACGAACTCAATGTGAACAAATCCGGTGTACGCAATATGCAACAAAAGAATATTGATTTTTCCTTTATAATAATAATAAACAAAAAAAAGATTTTTTTCTACCGACTGATTTTGCACCTTTAAGTTGCTGCTGCTGCTTTTGGTATTATAGGTTTGTGGTTCAAGGTCTTTCCGTGGGTAAAGGTGGTGATGGGTGTAGAGGATGGCGACTGGTTAATGGATGTGGATTTTCTACATTTTTGAATACCTATTGAAACTTCACGAAATTTACTTGGCCAAAGTGACTTGCTTTGATACCAAATTGACAATGAACAAAATCAAACAATAATGAAATTGAGAGAAAGAGAGGAAAAAATATCAGTTAATTCAATATCAAAGTCTAAATATTACAATGCAACTAATTATATATAGGTTTAAACTAATATAATTTTAGTAGAAAACAATTAGGCCTTGTTTGGTAGAGATTAAAATCAGATTTTTAGTAGAATTTGATAAAAGTTGATGAAATGTGTGGTTGAAAAGTTGTGGGTCCCATAAAATGTGTGGTTAAAATTAATTGTTGACTTTGACTAGAAATTTTAATTGGATTTTAATCCAAATCAAACAAGGGCTTAATATAATACTAGAAAATATATTAAATAAACCCCTAATTGTGATTCTTAAAATAAATATTCAATTTAGAAGATATTCGATATAATATGTCTACTGGGATTCCCATCAAATAGCTCAAATCAAGTGAATGTAGTAGTGAAAAATGATTCACTTAATTGATTTCAAATTTATCGAGTAAGACTTAGAGCATTTTTGGGAAGATTTTATAAATGGTTTCAACCCTAAGTAGATCGAAATAAGTGGTAGATAAGTGGTTAGTAATTATGGATCTCACAAAATGTGTGAATAAAAAATTAATTGAGTATTTATAAATAATTTATAAACATGAGCCAAACACATTTATTAGTTTGTTATCATTGTTGTTGAAATGGTGATGTAATGTTGATTTTGAAATATCAATACCTTAGTGTGATGTATGCTTAATTGTTTACTCAATCGAAAGTGGAAAAAGAACACCTGGCACCTATTGTTACTTCTAATCGAGAGAAAGAAGAATATTGTCCTTTTCTAAATTTTTTAATTACAATTACCTCGCCTACAGCTGCCTGTATGACCTGGGAGTTGGCGGAATCAGGAAAACACTTCATCACTACAATTATCAATGGCTCTGATCTGGTGCCTACATTCTCAGCTGCTTCTGTGGATGATCTTCGTTCAGAGGTATGGAAATTCTTATTCTTTTTAGAAACATTAAATGAGATCTCTTTTTCATCTCAATTTTACTTTAAGCTAGTTCATTTAGCAATTAGAATTTGCAAATCCTTATGAAACCCATTGTATCATCAGGTAACCGCATCATCTTGGTCGAACGATCTGCGTGATCAAGTCGAGCGCTACAGAATTTTAAAGGTCATTTATCGATCTGCCACTGCTCTTGGGTCTCGTCTACCATCTATAGCGAATGCTAAAGCAAGGGTTGTTGGTGCAGGTGCACTTCTTCGACCTGTCTCGAGCAGCACTGAGGTTAGATGTTACACAGTCACGGCCCTTGATGGGAACAATTCTGTGTGGAAGCAAATAATAGCCTTTTTCCTCCATTACTTATTGTAATCGAATTTAAGCAAAATGTTTTGGCCATGTTGTCTTCGTTCAGGATAATAGTAGTTTTAGATATAGAGCATGCTTAAACTAAAAAGGTATACATAAATTTTTTTACAATAAATAATTTTTTACCGATAAAACTTAGAAACGAGCAAGTTACTTAGTTTGCAGTAAGGAAAGAGTTATTTACAAAATAAGTAACTTTTTTATTAAAAGTAATAAAAAAGTAACTTACCCCTGTTTGGGAATTACTTAAAAGTAACTTTTTTTTTTACCTTTAAGCTTAGCAGGTGTTCTCTTATTCATTGAGGAGACCTGCTATTTTCTTCCCTGCAAACTGAATACAATGATAAGTTTCTTTCATTAATTAGCCGAAGCTACTTCGTGGCTGATTTGTTGTATAATATTCATTATGTATATTATGTTATTGCTATTCAGATTTAGAAAAAAAAATGCTGTGTTTTCGTACTGTGGAAGGTGACCTCTACTTGGTGGAATACAGGTCATGATGAAGCGTGCACAAGATGTAGCTCAAGCAGTTGTTAGGACTCGCTCTTCCATTTCATCATGGACGTGTATGGGTCCCCGTCGTCGTGCTGTGGTTCCTTCAGCTGATTCCAAAGTAGACGATTTGCCTGAGGCCATCCCTCTTATTCCTGAGACATCAGAATCTCTTGCAAGTGAAAAAATAAGCAGAGATCTGGACGCAAACAAGGCAGAATATTGTTCTTTGTCTGATCAATCGGGGATAGACGAGACTGATGACGAAGATGTTCTCCGTCATGCGGATAAAGCAGTCGCTACATCAACTCTGGAGAATATTACAGAAGGCGAGTTATGGTATGAGCTCGAGAAGGAACTCCAGAGGCAGGAGAGTGAGGCAGGTGTCCACACACAGGAAGAAGAAGAAGCTGCAGCAGAGGAAATTACCGAAGAGGAGAAGGTACTGTCAGATGCAGTTGAAAGTCGAACACCCATTTCTTCCTCAGATGTTTCAGAGAATCTCCATTTCTATCCGCCTGGTAAGATAATGCATATGGTTTCTATGCCTTTATCTGAGGCAAACGATTCAAGTCACAATGGTTCGGTAGACGAGCAAGTTGGTATCTACGAGACACCACGAGAATTATACAGTAAGCTCCGGTTGTCGAGGACTATGATTAAAGATCATTACATGCCTATGTACAAGAAAGTGATGGAACAATTGATCATACAACTAGAAAACGAGGAAGATGCTAACGAAGTATTAACATAACAAGCTCGAAATGGAGCAAAACTATATTGATTATGCCGGATTTGGCACATTTTTCTTCTTCAACTCGTGATGAGTGGGGATTATAGTGTATATTTAAAGTTAAGAGGGGATTGCTGGTTAGTTCTGTGAATATTTATTGAAAATTAAAGCATATATTTTACAGGTCTTGGCTATACCAGAACTGTAAAATGTTCGCCTTTTAAAACTGTAATTGGTCATAGATGAAAACCTGAAGTTGCAACTTAAATTAGGGCTCGTTTGGTAGGAAAGTCCAAACTTGTTTCTTAGATTTAAAAGTTACTTTTAAACATATTTTGATAATTTTATGGGAGCATTTTGTCTGACAATGCTTGCAAAGTTGAGTAATTAATCTTGATCAAAGTGCTCAATCCGGTGTCGTCTTGTGGTGGCTACCTCACAAGCAAGTAAAATTGACCAGTAAAAAAGTGTACAATGTGCTTATAAACTCATAAATCCAGCATTTCACAAGTGACGTTGATTTTGAAATAATCGGTAAGAACCAAATCCTACAAAATCAACGTTCATGACAGCCCATTTTTAACAGTTGTGCGACTCAACCTTATAGCGAGAGTAATCCACCTAGGGTTGGCTCCATCCACCCCGAAAATGGGTGCTTCGCACTAATACCATCGTTATAAACACATTACGTTAAAATTCACCCTACAGACAGACTTGTGAGAGACGAGTGCCCAATGTGCTTATAAACACACAACGTAACCTACAAGAAAAGGCCAAGGGAAGAGATATAACAGTTGCTTTAGACTGCGTTTTCGTAAAGGAAAAGTACACAGAAAGGATAGTACCCTTGAATAACAAAGGAAAACAAGAGGAATCAAAATTTGCAGACCAATACAGCTGACCTAGACGACCCGTACGCCGAAAGTTCTAAATTGTAAGGAAAATGGTCTGTGTAAGAAAGCATAAACAATATTGACATCTATAAACCTCATAAAAGTAGGGGTAGCATGCATTTTTCCAGACAAAACATGCTCCGAACTCCAAATGAAGATTGAGGGCTGATCTTTGTGCAATAATATGCAAAACCGGATATCGATTCCATTCCACATTCCAAATTCAAGATCTATTTATGCATTGTTGCCCTGAAATCCTCCATGGTTCAGAGGATAGCCTCCCCCAACACCTTGAGACGCATTCTGCTCACCTGTGGAGGTAGGTTTATGCTGATTCACTGCCTGTGATGGCTCTCTCCTTTCTACTTGCATTGTTTCTCGTCGCCTATCGTATCGAGGCCGAGGCCTGTTCCTCGTATTTTGTCGTTCATTGAACCTGTACTGTGGCCTAGGGATGACTTTTCCATCAACGAACAGATCACCTATTGATTCAAAAAATACTGTATAAGATACAAAATTGACTACAGATTACCAGAGGATGGAAAGAACTTTGTAGTCTGATTCAAAAAATTTAGTGCACAAACCTCCATAGTCTTTATTAGGAACATCAAGGTATGAATCAGGCAAAACCCACAGAACTCCAGGTAGGCCTATCAATGTCAAAAAACCATAACCAGTCGAGCCAAACTTAAACAATCAAGTGTAACTGTGTAAGATACAATTATTTGAACCTTGAACCCTCATTTACTTCTTTGGAAAACCGCCACATCGAACTCTCTTACATACAGATTATTATGTCCTAATTCATAGTGGATTAAGACATTAAGTAGAGAGGAAATTATATGTGCAAAAGCCAGTAATGAAATATGAAAAAACCAATGCATAATCTAAACCCCAATCCACATAAATTCCAGAACAATCAAACTAAAGCTTATGATCTCATGCAGATAACAGTTGAAACAGCCCACAGGCAAAAAATGTTGAAATTTGAACACCAAAGCCAATCCCAGAGTTAATTGGCATCCATGAAAATTCATCAATGTTGATATCTAAACCAAAACTTAAACCACGAAGCACAACCAACATTAGGCTAAAGAAGCCCAAAAGACTCAATAAAACACATGAAAAACAATTTATACCTTTGACTTTGTATGAAAGCTCCTCAGAGATTAGAGCACCAAAACCAGTATATGTTGATGTGCAAACAGAATAAATCTTCTTCTTTGCCTCCTCTTCACTGCACAAAGCAACCAATTACAAAAAATCCTAGTAAACGCCACAAAAAATCGCTCGAGTTGTATGTATTTATAAACAATGTGTGCATAGATAGACATACAGTCAACAGACATAAAAAAAAAAATTAAAAAAAATGTAGCAACTACGAGATGATGAAGCTTTTCTCTCATACTTGATAATGAAGTCCTGGGGAGAAAAAAAAACATTTGGTTCCAAGGGGAAGAGGGGAGAAAAAATTGTATGTTCAGAGGAAGGAAAAACCAAATGGGCCTTAGATTTTTTAAATAAATCGCAATATCTATGATAAAAAGAGGAAAAGATTAATAGCCTCTCAAATAGATCAACATTAAAAGGCATAAAATCTGAGTATCCCATAATTAATTGAAAAAATGGGTTCCCCTATGCCAGTATTCTTCATCTCTCTCACACTCACAAGCCACTATAAAGAAAAAGTAGTCGGGAAAACAAGAATGTTAAAAATAAATCATCCCATTTCATATTTTGGATCCCATTGTATATGGTGGTGCAATCTCAACCAATAATTTGTAACTTCTACTGCACAATTGTGTGCAAGATTTTTGCAAAAACATGCAATTGCTCATGTAAAAATATTCACGAAAATTTAATGCAAACACATGTCTATCTTAATATAAGACGTATATCAATGTATAAATAGAACTAGGAAACGAATACATCTGTTGTTTAATACACAAGCACTCTTGCAATCATATCATGACGTTACATGCATGTTTGGGAAGTTATTATAATTGGTTTAAATTATAAAAGGATAGAAATGAGTGGCAGCTAAGTGAGTAGTAATTGTGAGTCCACGGAATGTGAGGATAAAAAATAAGTTTGACCAAAAGTGTTTATAATTTAAACACCCCCCAACAAGCATTAACAGGGGTCTAATACATGCGGGATGTATAAAAATTATTGCACATGAAACAATACTGAAGCTGCTTCAGCAAAATTTCCCTTACATTGCCAGCACATATAATACAAGTCCTTAAGAAATGGAGTTCAGCTATACCCATGTACGTATACATATTTTTACACGCACAAAAGAAATTCAGCATGGAGTTGTATAGTGTACAGTGCCATGGCATAATCTACAATAAATTCCCATCCTAACAATGAATTAGTTGCAATTAAACCATCATTATTTAGCACAATGCACGACCACTTGTGTGGAATACTTAAGAGCATGGTTTACTAACCTTAAAATGTTAATTTGTATGTAACCCTTACCCCTTACTTATTTTCAATTTTACAAATCTAAAATAATTATTTATTAAACTAACTCAAATACTCAATTACTTAAAGTGAACTTCCTAAGCCCAGCCAAACATTCTTTGTTTTCTTACAGTCCAATGGGTAGAATATAAACAAAACAATAGTTGGGTTCCACGCATACTTGGTTGTCATTGTAAATTTAGACAAATGTGTATACTTTTCTAATAATTAATCACTCGAGCAAATGGGGTTTGTAAATCATTCAACTTCTTTTACGGAAGTTTCTTTGTGGTTTTACCTTCCAACGACGGAGGCTAGGGTTTTGACATAAGCATTAATCATCTCCTCTTCAGTGGGCTTGGGGTCCGAATTGAACTCCATCACTATAAGCCAGTGCTCGTAATCGCAGCCATCGAGGAGTATTGTTTCCTTCGGCGGGCGGTTGCTCCAGTTAGGAGACGGGTCGTTCAAAGGGGAGTAACCCGACCCGGATGTCTTGAACCGAGTAGGAATAATGGTCGAGTTGGGTAGGTGGGTAGTGGCGTAAGCAGTGTTGATGAGGGGTAGGGATAGACGGAAGCGCCGGGAAGAGATGGCGCGGGAGAGGAGGGAGGCTAACGGGCGGCGCGTGGTGTACAGCGCTGCTGCCATGGGCGGCCAGAAAATTTGCAGGGCAGTGTCTGTGTATGTGAGTGAAATGGTCTATTGGAGTGACGATTTGGTAGGCTCAAAGAGCAGTCTATTTTTATTTGGTCCTTGATCTTTCCTATTATATCATTTTAAGGCACAAATAGGATATTGTTCCCAATATTCCTTTTCTCGACAGGAAAAAAAAATAAGTCATATAGGCTGGTGTTAAGTACCACTGAAGCAGGTGACATTACTTGATCCGACCAAATACATGGACTACTAGGTTGTTGCGTCATCTATTCAATTGATTATTCATTGGTGGAATATAAATATAGAGGAATAAGAGAAATTATATAAGCAACTAAGCCAGTGAAAACAGGAGGATATTCTTTTTTTTTTATCCATCTTGCACTTCTTTTATCACTACTATATAAAAAAAATTCAGTTTTGGAGTATTGTAGATGCAATAGTAATCAATGAGATATTACTGTTCTTTTTCTCGATTTTCACTCCTCAAGTCCTCAAGTTTTATACGCATCATTTTTTCCTCAATTTGCTATAAAAACGACGTCGTATTAGACTTTGAATTGCATTATTCTTTCTTCTCGTTTATAAACTCATATATTTAGAAGGAATTGGAGAGTGACAATGTATAGTGGTGCTAAGATCCCTACTGTGTTGTTGGCGTCGGAAATCAAGGAGGTTCGCAACTTCTATTTCTATTTTGAAGAATTTGATTTTATTTTCTCTGTAATGAAAAATAAATTGAAAATTGGTTCCAAAACAGAACGACAAGATGTAAAACTAAGCAACTGGAGAAAAATTATAAAGTTCTTAAGAGATATTTTAAAAAAACACTATTTAACAAAAAGATTTATTTATGAACAAATGGAATTCAAATTTAGAACAGGCGTGGAGGTGTTTTCTAGCAAGGACCACCCGAAAAAGATCGTGTCTCTGCGTGTAGGGAGACACGGTCCCCGTGCTTCGCGGAGACACGGAGTTCATGTCTCACAGCGGAGCCTGTGTCTCCGCGTGCGCGAAGCGTAGACATGGATTTGTGTTCGACCATTTTTTTTAACCTCTACACATTAAAACAACCCATGGTCTTTATTCTTCTTCATTTCTTCCACCGACCAAGATTGTAGCTCCGAAAATTGAATTGATATCGTTTTTATATCTGAAAATGGGCAACGTATCTGTTGGAATGAATAGGTGTATCTGTTGGAGAAAAAACCGTTACTTTCCACACACAATTTTCAACACATACACGGAAATTGAAATTCCCTTTCAAGGTCTTCTCCTTGAGCCCTCATGAGGGGTACTACCCCCTCAACCCCGCGACCTGATCCAGCAAGTCGATCCCCATTTCGAAGCGGCAAACCATTTGCATAACAACAAAAAATAAATAAATAAATTATGAAAGAAATTGTTAATTTTTGGTACTTCATTTGTTTAATGAATTATACAATTCATACAAATATTTATTTCTTTCAATCGAGTTCCTTAAACGTAGAATTGTATCAAAGATAACGAGAGTAATTTCATTAGAATGTTCTTCATTTTTGTACATGCATTGGTCTGGCTTTTTCCCTTCTATTTATGCTACTTGTGTTTCATACTTCATCGCATGTGTTAAATTATTGCCACATTTTTACAATTCTAATTGTATTAATAGAATTATATATATTTTTTTCCTAGAATTCCCTTTTCTATAAAATAAATTCATTCCACCTTTATAGAGTTCCCAAATTTTTAACTAAAATACTCATTTATCGTAGTGCTATATACTACTGTATTAATTCCTGGTCTTCCTTTTTCTCTAATCTATTCACAACTTCTTCACGCGTTATTTCTATATTGGCATAGGCCAAAACATAGAAGCATTTGACAATGTGTTATATGGGTAGGGGAAAGATGTTGGTGAGTAGTTGGACTTTGGTTTGAAGAGCCTTTTGGGTTATTTGAAAAGTCGGAGTATCTTCTGCTATCTATTTTGCACGCCATCTTCAAGTTGAACTCAATCAGATGAACCGTGTCAAATGTTGAAAAATATCAAATGTGCCAAACTATGCTAGCAAAACAATTGATGTAACCTCATTCATGTATTATTTTTATTAACATATGTGTGACGGAATGGTGTTATGAGATTGTAAAAACCATTAACATGTTGCAAATTTTTTTAACATCATGTAGAAATTGATATAAATGCGATATCTTTTCGTTATAATCATTTGTTTATTTTCAACATATCTTCTTCATTACAGACATTTTCATTTGATTATGTAAATTTTAACTGATGTTCGTAAATATTGTCGGCCCTGATTTCTTCAAAAACATTCAAAAAAACTACAATTCATATGCTAATGAAAATATGATAAATATAAAACTCATGCAATGCACGTGACATCGACTAGTAATCTATTTATAAGGTTATAGAACCTTTCAACATTAATAAAAGACAAATTGTGTATATGCGGTAAAGACTGGTGCATCATATAAACTAGAATTAAGCCCCAAGTACAGGGGAAGATTCACAGGTTAGTTACAGGCCCCTCACATGGTGTGTGGGGTCCACCATGTTTAAAAAAATTAAAAAAATTGACCCCACCCCTGCCATGTGAGTTACCTGTACACACACCACCCCACCCCCCTGTGAAATCTTACATGTACTTGTAGCATAGTTCAACTAACACATTGTAAGCATATAAGAAAGGGACTCTAAGCCGTAAGCTAGTCTAGTCGTCCTTTATATGAGCATGAGCCTAAGTTGGGAGCTAGAACGGATTGGATGGGGAAAGGGCATTTCCCTTCCATCTAGATCCTATGAGCTAAAGCGAAGGTATCGATGGGATGCGAGTGATAATGTTGCAAAGAGCTATACTTCATAGTTGTGTGTAACTTTTATGAAAGCTAACTTTTAGTCTGTTGCATGTACGATAATGGGACTAAACGAAGAAAGAGCACATAGCCTGCTATTCTTAACGAAGAAATGAATAGAGTAGCCTATTCAACCAATTAACATATTCAACTCTACTACACATTTTACAAGATTGTAAATAGAGTCTAGTACTAAAAATATTGATCAATATTCAATCAAAATTCCATCATGATGAAACTCTGGTGGCCTCAAGAGTAACACTTTTCATCTCTTCTTCAGTTTCAGAAGGTGGTTTGAACTGACAAACACAATCTTGTTGTGGTTGATACTGGTAAACACAATCTACGTATTTCTGTGCAAGTACATAAGATGATGACCTTCCTAGAACATTCTTAAGTACTTGTGGAGTACGAGGTAATCTCTTCTTTTTCCCATGGCATTCGTTCAATAATGAAAAATCGTCCTCTCCCGTCTTCACAACAATATCTCCCTTGGATGCCATTTTCTCTGCAAGTGAAAGGGTTGGAGAAGTTAAAGAAGATTTAAGGACATTATTGAGTGAAATTCCTTTGATATAATGTCAAGTGGAGAAAAGGCAGAAAGTATTAGAGTAGAAGGGATAAGAAAAAAATCTCATTTTCAAGATTGATTCCCAACTTATTGGATTATTTTCAGATATGTTCCCATGGCTCTTCTAAGAAGAAAAGACAGTGTACTGTATATTTCAAGAATTATTCTTTATCTTTAAGGTGATGAAGGTTAGTCCAGTCATGTTTGGACGAATAATATTATTTTGTTGGGTTGATTATGGAGTCTAATTGACACGACCCGTCCCGAATCACTCTAAGGGACCCGACACGTGTCGTGCGCCGATAGTAGATACCAGCTAAGTGCCGGACTCACCACCAAGGCAACTATGACCTATTCTAATTGTGACCCATTTTATAAAAA
>CAIGRF010315830.1:56855-70059 GCA_903798235.1 Fraxinus ornus | reverse complement strand
GCTGTGACCTAGCTATTAAATTGATGTGGATTTTTTTGGTGTCTGTGACCTAACTATTGAACAGTGATGATTTTTTCGGTGTCTGTGACTTAGATATTGAACTGTGACCCAACAAATTTGAAAATACGTGACCTGTGACATAATTTTTTATTGATCTGTGACCAACAAATTTTCTTAACCCGCGATCAATTAAAAATCTGTGATCTATAAATTTTTTCATCTGTGACCTCAAAATAAGTTGTAACCTTGTAATCGGAGAAGTCACCGGAATTATGCGGCGGCCACCGGTCATCGAAAAATAGTCGCCGTAATTAAGCGTGGTTGGAGAACGGTCGCCGGAGTAGTCGTCGGCGATCGGAGCAGTGGGATGAGATCGGATGGGGTGAGATGGGTGAGTCAATTATATTATATTACAATTAAATGTTTAATCTAATAAATTAATTGTAAAATATAATTAATTAATTTATAGAAAAACCTGAGTTTTGCAAATTTAAACATTGAAATCTGATTTTTTATTTTGTGAAAATAAATCTCTGAACCATGAATTTTTCCCCTTTTGAAATGGGCTGGGTCAGTTCACTTCATTTACCCATCAAAACCGACCCAACCCATTCCCATTTATCGAGAAAAATTGAAAACTTTTCATACTCGACCACTTTTGTAAATCCAACCATCTCTCTAACCTTACTTCTCTCATCTTTGGTCGGTACTGCTCCAACTGTAGACATTGCTGCCGTCGTCGATCTTCAATCGCAAGTTTGTTGCCACATTTTGCCTGGTACTCTGTCGATTTCTGCCTGAGTTGTCTTCGTATATCTTCTCTCTTGGTTAGATTCTTACTCAATCCTCCTTAACATTGTTCTTTTTTTTTTGTTAAGTAACTGTACATTTTTCTTCCATGGACGGATTTACATAGGTCTCGTGGGATCAATTGATTATACTAAATTTCTAAAATTTAAGGGTTTGAAGGGTTTTGTCCGGTAGAACTTAAGGGAAAATGGAGTAAATGTAGTGGAAGAGGAGAATATGGAATTGAGGAGTTTTTGTGTGGAGAGATGAGAGAAAAGTGTTGCTTGATTTTAGGAGAGGAAAGGAATTATGTGAGGGCAAATGAGGAAAAAATGCATGTACGTCGCTGACAGCCCGTTATAGACGTGTGGCTTAAGAAATTTTTTTCATATAATGTCATAGAATTGTACTATCTTTTGTGGTACCTTGGATCATTTAAATTTTTCATAGTTCTAGAAATGTGAGAAGTATCAAGGCTTGAGAGTCTTAGCTACTCTCTGGCATATAGAACTCTAAGTCATGAGTTTATGTTGAATAAATAAAATTGTTGGCTCTTATTGATCACAAGAAGAAAGAACAACAAGCTAGAGGGGGATGCTTTAAGTGTATTTTTACTAATTGGATTGTTATTTAAAATTTCGACTGAATTCTGTATCGTAGGATTTAATCTATTCATTCTTTGGAGCATTTTAAAGTTTAGTGAATTTCTCTGCTCAGGTGGAACCTTATTTTGGCTCTGTTGAAATTTACCTCTTCAACTTATTGAAATTTTCTACAACGACCCTCCTAGTCTCCTCGGGGAAGTAATTATGCTATGCTATGTAATTCCATATATCATTTTCAACCAAACAAAGATTTATGCACATAACTCCATAAGTAAAATGTGAAGCAAAAAGTTCTAAATAAGGTCTAGGCCAAAATCAGAACATCATATATGCGGGGTGGGGGTGGGGGTGATATTGTGCCCTGATCCTTGAGGATAGTCATTCCCAGGATCATGTTTGGCCAAGGACAAGAACAAAAATATTAACAAGTTCGATAGCTAAATGATTGGAAGTATTTTAAGTCTCATTAAATGTGTAATATAGCATGTTAAGTTAGTAAAAAAAAAATTCTTCGTAGTTCAATTTAAGAGCGGAACATCAGAACCTCCCAATGCAGAGACGACAAAAAATATTGCAGTCCTATACATGCGTTTAGATGCATGTCATATATATCTATATCAAAATCGTCCGCACCAAACAGATAGCTCATCATATTCCTTATGGCAGCTACAGAAAGCACCAGCTCTAGTGGCATGCCTTCAAGTTATATGCATGCAGAAGTTTAATATGGCAGGTTTCTGACAATTATTTTTCACATGATATCATAATAAATTGACATTGCGGTCACTCTAATATTAAAAACATTAAGTTTCTGAAAACGCAGTCAGCACTCACCGAGAATAGAGTTATACAACCTACTAAGGAATTCAGAACTTAATCAGAGCAAACCCAATCTCCTTTCTTGATTTCAACATCATCCCCGTGAACATACTTGGGTCCACCTTCTCCGCATTTGAAGCATCTTGCATGTCTACCGAAGTTCATGAAGTTGCATCCAGTGGCGGACCCAGCCTCGAAGTTCAGCCCGAGCGGAGTCAAAAGTCGACAGTCAACGATCGTAAGAGCGAGTTCGATACGGGTCTTTAGCCAAGCCCAAATTTATTAAAGAAGGGTCATATCCTCTGGTTTGAGGTAGCAAAAGAGGTTTTTCAAAGGTTTAATATAGCTATGAGCACTAAACTAGTACTAGCTCTCTTCTCCATTTTGAGCAACCCTTCTATACTGAGATAGATGCGAGATACCAGGGGATTTGGGGCTGTGATAATACAGAATAACATGTAACCTATTTAAGTAAGGTTATTGACACTAAGAACTTGAGGCATTGACAGTTTGACACTAGGAACTTGAGGCCGTCTATATATGAAAATGAGCTATTAGCCTTCGTTAACGCCGTGAGTAAATTTAGGCACTAACTTGAAGGACATCATTTTATTACCAAGACAGATCACCCGTCCGTAAAGTATCTACTAGAGCCAAAAAAAAAAATCCCCAATTAAACAGAAATGGCAAATAAAACAGTCAATGTTCATAATAGCAATGTCGTTTATTAATATTTAATTAAATAATATTAAAAAATTCAATGTAAATGCACTAAAACGTAAAAATCATATACATGTGTGTGTAAAAATATAATTCAATATAACACAAAATAATAATAAAAAAATATGATACAAATACAATCTCACTCCGACTCCAAAATAGTATAAATAAAAATATTCAAATCACTTAAATCCTTATTCTAATTCAATTACTAACAGGAATTAATCAATTACATTCAATCCAGTTAAAATCCTCAATCAATCCACATATTACTTATCCCACCAAATTAGTCCCAATTCCAATCCCTAAATTCTCTCAATGATATACATTGTCATATATCCATGAATTGGGCCTATCATTTTTCAAAAACAAGAGGCCCATCAGCCCAAATAAAAGGGCCAAAACTAAAAAAATAACCCAATTCAATCATCTTCCTCCTTCGCCTCTTGCTTCCACGATTTCTGCCTCTGCAACTACAATACTAGAGACCAGCAGCTACTGAAAATTCCGACAGAGCTAGCACGCGTTGCTGCGCTCCCTCCGTCCCTCGTCGAGTGAAACAATGTCAATAATAAAGGGAAAAAAAATTTCAGGCGCCTTCTTCATTTCTTCCCGACGGACGGCAAGTCGGCGACAAACTTCCTGAAGCTCCCGGCGGATCCAGCACGGGCGGCCGCGGGGGCTGGCCAGGTGCTGGGTCCGTCCCTGGTTGCATCTAAGAAGCAATTTTGGCACAACATCAGCTACTGGTGTAGCAGAATATGAAACTTTAATGTTGCTCACTTAATAGCAAAACAAGAAGTAGAAACAATAATCGTCAGATGAAATGGAGACTGTATGTGATGGTGGGAGAAGTAGAAATGTTGCTTGACATTTAAGATGGAGTTCTTTAGGCGGTTGACCAAAATTCGACCAACGATAGTTGATTACTATGTCTTTTTATTATTATTATTATTATTGTCGGCTGACTATAGTAAACCCTGGGATTCAGTTGTTGGAGTATTTATTGATTTTGCTGAAAATTTGTTTGAATTTGAAGTTAAAAAGTAACAAACGAACGAAATCTTTTAAAAATCATTTTTGTTTTATTCTATTACCTTATCTTGTTTTATTCTTCGTTTTTGTTATTTGTAGATGACTTCCTCACATCAATACAAAATTCTGGAAAAAGAGCGTGTTCCAGCCCAAATTTCACAGGTTAGCAACACCAAGTATGTAACAGTGGTCCTCAACAAATTCGATGAACAACAAGAGACTATTTTCGAGGAAAGTTGTATAGGACATGTTGAGAAGTTGCCAGAGCTCAAACTATCTGCCCAATGCTAACACGCGGACTCCTTTCACACGGTCTGGTTGTAGAAAGAGTAAGAGGGATGCATAATTAGTTTATGATGTTGAAGAAGCATAGCACCTTGTGTTTTGGAAAAACCTTTTGCAATATTATTTTGTAAACCATCTTTAGGAAAAAAAAATTGGGTGATGGTAAGTTTTTAGTATGAATGCATAAGTGAAATGGAGGCAACAATATTTTATTTTAGTAAATGCATGTTGTTCAGGTCTTATTTTGTGTACGATTTACAAATTGTCGTTCCTGACATTTGAAATATCAGTTGTCAAGAATAACATTTATTTAATGTCGAGAATAACATTTCAAATGTCGAAAAATGTTGGAAATGTATAGAACTGACGAAAACGGAATGAAATCTCGTTCTAGATACATGAGCTATAAAGTGTTGAGAGAAATATGGTCCAAATGTCGATAACAACTTTTGAAATGACGAGAACAACTTGAAATGTCAAGGACTAAGTCGAACCAATTACACGTAGAAGTTCCTCAATAAGATTTCAATCAAATGTGTGTTATAAATCGATCATCGTTAATAAAAAGTTCTCAAGATGAGTGTAGTAAGGTATTGTGTAGACTTTAACCAAAGCATGTTGCTAATAAATACAAATGTACTATTCACATTGCAAGTATCTCGTCATTTTTGTGACTACTTCAAATAAGAAACTCATTGTTATTGTCATGGTTTATGTTGACGAAGTGGCGAAGTCAATGTAGTTTGATAGTGTATGAACTCCTCGATATGATTTATCTTTGGCATTGTTTAAAATTTAGTACGTGACTATGTAATGATCTTGATATCGTAGAACTAAATTTATGTTTTATAGTTGAAGTGTAGTTCTCAACATTTATTCCACAATTAATGGCATTGTCAATACATGACAACTATTGCAAATCCATCCATTAAACGTGACTATGTAATGATCTTGATATCGTAGAACTAAATTTATGTTTTATAGTTGAAGTGTAGTTCTCAACATTTATTCCACAATTAATGGCATTGTCAATACATGACAACTATTGCAAATCCATCCATCAAAGTTATTTAAGTGGGGTATGACACCATGCTTGAGAAAAACAAAACAATAAATATGACTTTGATTTAAAAATGCTCCAATAATCTTACAACAAATATCTAATAATTGCTTGACAAATCTAATAATCCATTTACATCATGTATATCACAACAACTATTAAATACAATTTATCAATACAAAAAAAAAAAAAATTCGAAGAAAATTTACCTTCTATAGAGAATTGTGAATGAGATTAAATTTCTCGATACGAAATTATATCATTTTCTTTGAAGTAGAAGTATGTAAAAAAAATTTGAGTTAATGATTTTTTTTTATTTCATCATCTTCATTTCTATAAAAAAAATAAAAAATCTTTGGTTATTATCTATTAATAATGAAACCACATTTACCCATTAGGTATTATATTGTATTATTGTAACTTCTCATGGAAGTTATTTCTTTTCTAGAAATTTGTGAAATTAAAAAGGAAAAAAAAATCATTTTTTCATTAAGGGTATAAAAGACAATTTGATACAAAATTTGACTATTTTTGCAAGAATTTATCAAAATTAGACATTTTTCAATAGACAAGCATATAATTGACCATTTTTAAAAATTTCCCATATCAAAATTAAAAACGTTATTAGTCTCATCATATTGAGATTTAAGCCCTTGTTTGGTACACATTATTTTTTTCATTCTTATTCTTCTACTCATTTTCAACCACACATTCTTCAATAAAATAATATTTTCCATCACATCAATAACTTTTCCTTCTTTTTCAACCATACATTATCTATCAATCCACTATTCCAGAATACATTCTTCCAAAATAATGTGACTCAAACACAAATTATAAAATAAACTTTGAAAATTCGTAAAAAAGCCCCTTGTTCATGATTTCTTGACTTGCACAAACTTTGAAACGTGAAGAATCACTTCCATCATGAAATATTCACTTGAAATTGAGAAGATGAACTATTTTCCAAATAACATCCCATTTTTCTCCCCAAAATTCCTAAACTAAAATTTTATATTATCTTGACTTTTCATTACCTTGAAAGTCCAACATGTGTGCTTGTGAAAAGTGAGAAATACAGAAAATGACTTTTGATTTGGTCATTAAAAGTGGCCAGAGGAAAGTCCCGTCTTTATAATGTGAAAGATTCAACAACGTGATAGATGCGTTATTTTTTATTTTTTTATGTAGGAATTCGCAGTCGTTATTCGTGAGTGCACATTGGGTATACCTTGTTCCAAGTGCAGTAGCCCGCAAACCACACATGAAATGTAAACCGTACTAGGCAAACCCGGTGCGACGGTCTCAATCGAGAAAGTGTTGACAGGGGATTCGAACTCGTAATCTTTGATCTCCGCGTTCACATACTCCACCAATTCGGCCACCCCCGAAGGGGTGATAGATGCGTAATTTTTTATTGGCCATGGACTGTCACGTGTCAAACAGCTCCTAACTTCTCTCTTAAACTGAAAATAAAATATTTAGCCCCTGTTTGAAACCCATTTTGGGTTGAAAATTTTTTTTAGAATAGTGATTGATGTAAGAATGTGTGGTGGAAAAGTGATGAAAAGTTTTTGATTTGTGTGTAATATTATTTTATTAGGAGAATGTGTGGTTGAAATGAAAAATGAGAATGAGAATGAGAAAGAGAAAGAGAAATGAATGGGTGTCAAACGGGGGCTTAATCATCTGCCAGTGATATAAAAATCACAATATTGGTACATTTAGAATTCTTGGTTTTTTAATTTCATAACTTAATTTTCGAAAATTTCAACTAATCTGGACTGTCTCGAACTGTCTAAAACTCCAAATAATTCACGAAAATATTTGAACGGAAACAAATATGGTTTTTTGCATAACTTGAACCATATATACAATATTTGGGAGTCAAATATTTCATTGGCAATTTAATTTTGCACCATGTCACGACTTACTCACTAAATTTCATAAATTGTCCCATTGGCCAATGAACTTAGCTATGTCCAGCTCCACGACTTACTCACTAAATTTCATAAAGTGTCCCATTGGCCAATGAACTTAGCTATGTCCAGCTCCATCACTTACCCGTTAAAATCCGTTATTAGATGTGCTTACGTAGAGATGGCAACAGGGCGGGGCACCCCGTCTCGCCACTCCCCCACCCCACGCCCCGTCCCACCTTAGACGGGGCGGGGCGAGTTCGGGATGGGGACTTGCCCCGTTAAATTTTTTTTTTTCAAACATTTCTTGTTAACTAATTTATTTTTTTTAAATTTGTAGTTAATTATTATTATTATTTTTTTTCACCGGACGGGTTCGGGGCGGGCCACCCCCTCCCTGCCCCATCCCACCAACCCGTTGGGGAGGGGGCAGCGCACGCCGGGGTGGGGCGGATTTTTTTGCCATCACTATGCCTACGTGGATGACAGGAAAATGAGCTGGCCAATTAACTTCCTCTAAGTGGTAAGTTGTGTGTCAAATCATCTTCCATGTCAGCAAAATTTAAAAAGCTTCTTACCAAACAATGCTTTACTAATTTCATCAAACACGACTTCACAAAATTAAAATGCAAAGCGTGAATTTTGTTTTTCTTCTCCCAAAATCAATTGCTCCCATGAAGCGAAGAACCCTAAATTCACCTCAAGAACCGTTTTCCCTGAATCACTAAATCCCCAACTTCACCTGAAGTCCATTTATCCCAAACTCGACTTGTGAAGTTTTTGCAAACAAAATGGGAAGAAATCGCCAAGGGTTCATTCCGACGAAATCGCCAAGGTTTCATTCCAATGAAATTGCATTCAGAATCACAAGGCAATAGATGAAATTTACCTTTAATTAAGTTCAAACCATGATCACGATGCAATGTATACTTGATTACTATATCATGCCAATTTGATTTTGGGGATCCTTACACTCTTTTCGTCGATTGAATTGATTTTGGGGGTTAGGGTTCTAGACAGGGACGAATCTAGAACCAAACGAGATGGCGTGATCGCCCTTACGGGATTCGTCGGGGAAAAAATTAATGAATATTTTGTTATATATAACATAAATCGTGTGGTCGCGTGTTCGCTTTTGCATTCAAGATACAAATGTTCAATTCCATGTGCATCCACTTTTTTTTTAATTTTTTTATATAATCGATAATAACTAAGCAATTATATATTATTAGTTTTTGTTTTCGAAATAATTTCTTTAAAAAATTTATTGACTCGAATTATTACTTCACAATATGGATACTTTTATTATTAAGTTTAATCAATTTATTTTATAAAATTTTGATTTAGACAATCTAAGAAATGCTCTTTATTCTTTTAAGAGTTTGAAAATTATTTTTCTTTCGGGGTCAAAATTAGTTCTAATTCTTAAAATCATTGTTTTGAAATTTTTGCATAACCTTCGTCTAAGCTTGGAGCGTGTATTTACCGTTCAATCGTGCTTTACGTATACACTTCATGTTGTCTTGTTTAAATTTGTAAAAAAATTGAAACTTTATCATACATATATGATTAAAAAATGTATTTTTTTCTTATTATTTTGGATTGTACTGAATTAAATATAGATTAAATTTTTTTAATATTATTTAATAAAATATTAGCCTCTGTTTGAATTACATTAAAGTTTTCATTCTCATTCTTCTACTCATTTTTAACTATATATTTTTCAATAAAATAATATTTTCCATCACATTAATAACGTTTCCTTCTTTTTTCAACCACACATTCTCCATCAATCTAATATTGCAAAATACATTCTTCCAAGATAACGTGGCTCAAACACATCCTAAATAAACAATCTTACTATTGCGACTTCAACAGTTAATAACCACCCTAACTCACTCAATATCCTGAATTTCCCAATGGTTCTTGAGGTGAATTCCTGGATCGCAAGATAGAACAATTGATTTAAGGGTTTGTGGTTTCTTTTAGTTCCAAGTTGTGTTTTAATTCAAAGTCATGTAAGGGGTTTTTGTTGATTTGGAGATGAGTTGGTGAGGGAGTTATTATTTGGAGTGATTTAACTGGCTAGCTTATTTTTACCGTCATCCACGTAGACACATCTATTAACAGATTATCACTGCTGGAGACGTGTTCTAAATTCTCCTCCCTATATTTACATTTCACTATTAGGTGAGATATGACAAATTTTCTCCAACGTGGAGAGGATTAAACATTTAGCAACATATGCTTGTGTTTGATGTAACCAATACTTAATATAAATATTTTTTTTTATATTTATATTATTACGTAACCAACAATACTATGTGACACACGACTCACTAATGATGTATAAAAACATAGTTTGACACATTAGTGCAGACCAACAATGCGTTGCCACATTAAAAAAATTTCTATTGCAATATAATTGTATTAAGTATAAAGCACAATTTAAGTGTTAAATGAAGCATGATGCAACATGTAAAACTCACAGAAACTAAAAATGTAAAACATAGTACCCCTGCTCGAGCCCCATTTTTGAAATAGTGATTTTTTGAAAAAACGTGGCTAAAAAATATGAAATTTTTTGGATTTATGTGTAAAATTATTTTATGAGAAAATGTGCAGTTAAAAATGAGTTTTTTTTTTTTTTTTTGTTTTAAAAAATAAATTTTGAGAAAAATAAAGCTCAAACATAGACAATATATGCACTTAAATATCAAGTTCTAACAAGAAAACAAGCATATTTCAATTGCAGTGAAAATGCAACGTTGAGAACATGACAACAAGCATGTTTATAGATCGATCACTTCTTGAACAAGATTAGTTTAATTTCAATTAGATCTATGCTCTTATAGTACTACAAAATAATTGGATTCATCTCAATATCAAAATTAAAAACGTCATTAGTCTCATCATATTGAGATTTAAATTATAAAATAAACTTTGAAAATTCGTAAAAAAAAAAACCTTGTTCATGATTTCTTGACTTGCACAAACTTTGAAACGTGAAGAATCACTTCCATGATGAAATATTCACTTGAAATTGAGAAGATGAATTATTTTCCAAATAACTTCCAATTTTCCCCACAAAATTCCTAAACTAATTTTTTTTATATTATCTTGACTTTTCATTACCTTGAAAAGTCCAATACGTGTGATTTTGAAAAGTGAGTAAGAGGCTTGTGAAAATGAACCGTGCTATAGGTCCCGACTTAATGATCAGGACCTTTTTTCCAGGGCGCCAGCTGGCGCCCCTATTGGAGGGGGGCTGCCACTGGCCGCCCCCCTCCAATAGGGGGGCGCCAACTAGCGCCCTATCCAAGGTCCCGGTCATTGAGCCGGGACCTTTGGCTTTTCCAGATCGGGACCTTTGGCTTTTCCCTGTGAAAATACAGAAAATTACTTTTGACTTGGTCATTCAAAGTGGCCAGTGGAACAGCAACTCCATTTGTACAGTTATGGTTGACTGAAATAGTCCACAATCACTCACAGTGATGGGTCACCATGGTCGACCGAAATGGTCCACAATCACTCACGATGATGGATCACTACCTCATGTGTGTAGTGGTGACAATCGAGCAGAGCGGCTCGTCGGCTCGTACTGTAGCTACTCACGAGCCCGAGCATGAGCCGAGCAGGACGGCTCGGTAGGTGAGCCGAGCCTGCTCAGCTCGTTTTTGACGAGCGGCTCGTCTAATTTATTTATTTATTTTTTTTGTAGAAGAATAGTTTAAAAAAATCAAAAAAGGCAAGCCCGAGTCGAGTAGCTCAGCTCGACTCGCTACAGTACGAGCTTGTGGGTCGAGCCGAGCTCACCCATGAGCAACGAGCCGAGCAGGAGCTCGGCTCGTTTTATAACGAGCCACGAGCTCGAGCTCGTGGGCAACGAGCCAGCTCGGCTCTGCTCGGCTCGGCTCGTTTGACAACTCTGTGGTGGTCAACAAAAACCATCCCCTCCCCCTGTACAAGTAGCTTGTCTGCCAGTGAAAACCATCTTTATAATGTGATAGATGCGTAATTAATTTTTATTGGCCATGGACTGTCACGACTCACGTGTCAAACAACTCCTAACTTCTCTCTTAAACTAAAAATAAATTATTTAATCATTTGCCCGTGATAGAAAAATCACAATATTGGTACATTTAAAATTCTTGATTTTTTATTTTTATTTCATAACTTAATGTTCGAAAATTTCAACTAATCTGGACTGTCTCGAGCAGTATCTAAAACTCCAAATAATTCACGAAAATATTTGAACGGAAACGAATATGGTTTTTTGCATAACTTGAACCATATATACAATATTTGAGAGTCAAATGGTTCATTGACCATTTAATTCTGCACCATGTAACCACTTATTCACTAAACTTCATAAATTATTCCATTGGCCAATGAACTTAGCTCTGTCCAGCTCCATCACTTACCTGTTAAAATTCGTTATTAGACGTGCATATGTGGATGACGAGAAAATGAGCGGGCCAGTTAACTTCTTCTAATTGGTAAGTTGTTTGCCAAATCATCTTCCACGTCAGCAAAATTAAAAAGCTTCTTACCAAACAATGCTTTACCAATTTCATGAAACACGACTTCACAAAATCAAAATGCAAAGCCTGAATTTTGTTTTTCTCCTCCCAAAATCAATTGCTCCCATGAAGCGAAGAACCCAAAATTCACATGAAGATCCGTCTTCCCCAAATCACTAAATCCCCAACTTCACTTGAAGTCCATTTCTCCCAGAATTGATTTGCAAAGTTTCTGTAAACAAAATGGGACGAAATCGACAAGGGTTCATTCCAACGAAATCTCATTCAAAATCACAGGGCAACAGACGAAATTTACCTTTAATTACGTTCAAATCACAATCGCAATACAATTATACTTGATTACTATATCACGCCAGTTCGATTTCGGGGATCCTTACACTCTTCTTGTTGATTGAATCGATTTTAGGGGTAAGGTATTGACATGGACAGATGTAGCACCCAATGAGACGACGTGACCACCCCTTATTGGATCCGCTGGGAAAAAAAATAATGAAGACTTATATATATTATCGGTTAAAATTTTTGCATAACATTCACCTAATATTGGAGCTTTTATTTACCCTTCAATCATGCCTTACATGTAAACTTCGTCTTGTCTCGTTTAAGTTCGTAAAAAACTTAAAACTCTATTATACATATATTATTAAAAACGCATTTTTTTTATTATCTTGGGTTGATTTTTACATTTTAGTGCATTTATATATAAACTAATTTTTTTAATATTATTTAATTAAATATTAATAAACAATCTTATTATTGTGACGTTGACAGTCAATAACCGCCCTAGCTGACTCAATAGCATTGCTCGATTTAGAATTTAAAAATTGTGAGCATTAGACAAGGAAAAGATTATAACATTGACGCATTAAAAAATGTGGAAGAAAGATGCTGAGAAATAAAATATCTTGATATCTTCCAAAAGCCTAACCAACCTTAAAACCAAAAATTTCAGCGTTCAAGTTCATTTATTGAGTTTTCAGTTTTACTTTGGCTCCGTTTGATTGCAAAGGTGGAAATGAGTGGAAAGAAAATGAATTACGGATTCGTTCGATAGGTAAAGGTTGGAAAATAAAAACCAATCAAACCTATAAAAATTCGTTTTCCATGAAAACAAAGAAAATGTAGTTTAAAGTGGTTGTACCTTCGAATTCGATTTCCATTTTCACGTTGCAATCAAACGATCAAAATGAAATTCGTTTTTCTCGAATATGATATTTTTCATGGAATTCGTTGTAATCAAACAGTGTCTACATGTAATTGAATTGTTTAGAAATTGTTTTACTGATAATTGTACTTAATTGTGTCTGATTGATATAATTTTCCACCTGGAAAATATTGAAAGTTTGATGACCGTTTGACTTTATTTTTTTACGAAAACTGTCCATGAAAGTGATAATTTTTTCTACCATTGGATTTAGAATTTGTTCC
>CAIGRF010315830.1:0-56430 GCA_903798235.1 Fraxinus ornus | reverse complement strand
CCCAACCCATCCCACCCCAACCCACTTCATACCCCCCCCCCCAAAAAAAAAAATAAAAATGGAATACCATTTTCACACCAAAGTGTTGGGAAAACAAATTCCATGAAAACCAAGAAAAGGAGGTCACCTGGGGGTTTGGGGGAATTTGTTTTCCAAGAAAAATTCCAAGAAAATCAAGAAAAGGAGGTCATCTGGGGGTTGGCCGGTTGGGGGGAATTTGTTTTTCAAGAAAAATTTTGCCTATCAAACAAGTTAAAAGATGGAAAATAATTTTCATTTTCCATGAAAAATTATAGATATCAAACAAGGCCTTTGTGTAAATTCACCAAAAGCTTGTCATAGGCGCAAAGTTTCGGAAACAATCTTCAACTAGGACTAATTTAGTGTAGTTTACCCAAGATATTTTCAAGATTTTCAAAAAAAATTCTTATAATTTTCAATTTTCCCCCCGCAATTAAAATTTTGTGAAAATCTTCCCCATAGCTCCTCATGGTTAGAAAACCATTATTTTAAAACTTTTTAATTTAAATATTTATTTTCAAGCACAAATTTATAAAATAAAATATTTTACATGTAAATTCAAAAAATTTACTATTTTTTAACCATACATTTTTCAAAAAAAAAAAAAATACTATTCAAAATTCAACTTTCTCAAAGTAACGATCACCATGTGCTAAGATAGGACAAATATTTTGCTTTTAAAAAGTGTGTATATGTTTCAAGCTATCATTTCTAGCACTTAACGTTTGCTTGTGTTTCACGCCATCATTTGACACTCTATTTCTCTTTAATTTAATTTTTAATCGCCACCGAAGTCAGTTGTAGAGTCAAGTTTTATGACAACAAAGGGCCAATGCCTGTACCCTATCTATTCACTTGGAAGAGGATATAAATATTCATGGGACCATTGGACATTGTAAAGACATTACCACCCTCCAATTTTTTGAGCAAATTACCAAATTACCCAAACGCCCCTCGTTTTGGCACCTAATGTTTGTAGCGGTATTATGATTTTTTAGTCCTCTAGTGTAAAATTTTTTATTGACTTATTGACTATTATGACCACCAATTCGACACATTACCTGTAAAGTCGGTTGGAATGAAAACATGGGAGCACATGGTTGAAAAATTTGACAAATTATGGATTTTAATGGACTTTGGTGGCGGTCAAATGAGGGCTCTGTGTTTGATGATATACGTCTCTACATCATCTGTATTTTCAACATATATATCCCACGCGTTATGACTTTTTATTTTGGTGGAAAGATACTGCTGAATACATATATTTTGATGAAAGTTGCAAAATTACAAGGAAAATGCTATTCGTGGGCCCCTTCTCTTGTGAGGGAATCTGTATACCGAGGAGTACAAATAGCATGGTCCAAATTATAATTACATGTACATTTCATGACGAAGACATAGTACTTCCTGTATTTTTCATGATAGCTACGTCTACATACCCATGCAAGTTTTTACGTTTTACAGAGTCCAGTAAACGAATTAGTCCATATTTGGCCTCCATTTTTCGAAACTATTTTTTTAAAGTTAATTTTTAAACCACACATGTTATGGTATTCACAACTTTCATTAACATTTCAATTACATATTTCATTAGTTTTTATTAAAGTTTACAATTTTTAACAAAACCAAACTCGGGAAGTACTTTTTGTTTTTCTATAGTTTTTTGGCAAAATTGTCCTTCTTATGCATTAGTGAACTTGCCCCTCGAAATCCCAAAACCCCATTTTGAAATTCGACACTTGTATATATGCCCCTGATTGGTTTAGATAAAAAACTGATTTTTAGTATATTTTGATAAAAATTGATGAAATATTTGGTTAAAAATTAAAAGTTATGGATGTCATGAAACGTGTGATTGAAAATGGGGCGAAAGGGCTATATATACCCATATACGTACTGCCTGATATTCCATCACAGCTCTTTTATCTCTTCCTAGCTCATTTTCCTTGTCATCTCACCACCTACTGTTTCTATCCAAGAAGAAGAAGAAAACCAGTCTGCCTAGCTATGGCTTGGATTTCGATAGCAGTATTAATACTTATTGCATTTGTTTATCTCCTTCCTCAACTATTGAGCTCAAACAAGAAGAAAAATCTGCCACCAGGTCCAAGAGGGCTTCCAATTATAGGACATTTCCACATGATGGGGAAGAATCCTCATCAAGATCTGCATCGAATTGCCAAAAAACATGGCCCCATAATGCATATGCGCCTCGGCTATGTTCCCGTCATCGTAGTATCATCCCCTGATGCAGCCGAGCTCTTTCTAAAGACTTATGACCATGTTTTCTGCAGCAGGCCACACCATGAAAGCTCCAATTATGTTGGCTACGAGCAGAAGAATATTACGTTTGTAAAATACGGCTCTTATTGGCGCAATATCCGTAAGCTCTGCACTTTAGAGTTACTGAGTAATCTCAAGATCAATCAATTCCAGCCCATGAGAAGAGCAGAGGTAGAACTTCTGGTTAATTCCCTTATAGGGGCTTCTAAAATAAGAGAAACCGTGGATGTTAGCTCGAAAATAGCCTCGTTGAATGCAGATATGACTTGCCTTATGGTATTTGGAAAGAAGTACGAAGATAAGGATCTTGATGGAAAAGGGTTCAAAGCCGTGGTAAGAGAGGCCGTGCAGGTGGGTACGATTCCCAATCTTGGGGACTATTTTCCGTATCTTCGGGGGCTTGATCTTCAGGGATTGACGGTCAGAATGAAGGCTCTTACCAAGGTGTTTGATGGTTTTCTTGAGAAGATTATTGAAGATCATGTTCAGTATAAGGAAGATAATAAGCAGATTAAGGATATTGTGGATACTATGATGGCCATTATGGAATCTGGAGATGCTTCATTTGAATTTGATCGCCGCCATGTCAAGGCTGTGATGCTGGTAATTATTTGCTGCAACTTTATTATTTCCAATCACTGTTCATCTAAAACTCTTATATAAGCAACAAACTTATTTATTGAAAGAGAGATGCTACTAGATCAGGCTCAGAGCCAGGCTCAAAGGGATAGGGGGCGCCCGTGTCGCCGGGGATTTGCTAGATGGCATAAAAGACACAAAGAGCCCCTTTGTTAGGGATTAAAATTGAAAAACTAGTCGTTATTGTTGACTTTTATTAGACGAGTGAAACCCAATAACGATTATATTTTCAATTTTAATGGAATTTTAATCGATACCAAACGAGCTCCAAATATCTTTCATTTATCTACATCTTACAATCATTAAAACAGAACTTTATTCTTTTTTTTTAACGTCATTTTCAACGTCACATTCTCACAAATACGTAAACACAAAACCTTTTCCTATGTTTTAACGACAATTTCTCAAAAAAACTGTTATTCCAAAACTCATTTTTCCCAAAAAAAATAAAAAAAAAATCAATGGTTATTTTTTTCATTCTCATTCTTCTACTCATTTTCAACCACACATTCTTCAATAAAATAATATTTTCCATCACATCAATAACTTTTCCTTCTTTTTCAACCACATATTTCTCATCACATCACATCAAAAGAATGCATTTTCTCATTTTAATGTGCACCAAACACACTCTTAATTTAACTATTGAAAAGTCAAAAATTATTTACGAGATTAAAAAGCTATTTGAACATGTTTGAATAAATTTCTAGAAATATTTTATCTAATTAGACAATTATAAATGGAAACTAACCTTAGGTGACCTCATCTGAAAGCTCTTTTACAAGGAGGAAAAGCAAAATTAGAAGCCCTATTAACGTTTCATTTGCATTAGTAAAATATAATTGCAATCAAATTCCAATGATGTGTCCACTATTAAGCAGCCAAACACAGCAAATTATTCTCCGCTTCTGAAGGGAATGCATTCATTAATTGTCTGTGTGAAATATTTGTTTCCAGGACTTGATTATTACAGGAATCGACACTTCAACTGCTGCCGTAGAATGGGTACTTTCTGAACTCATTAAGCATCCCGAAGTGATGAAAAAACTCCAGAAAGAATTAGAAGCCGCCATCGGATTAGACAGAACGGTGGAGGAATCCGACCTTGACAATCTCGAATACCTGAACATGGTAATAAAGGAAACGTTTAGACTTCATCCTGTAGCACCCTTGTTACTCCCTCACGAGTCCATGGAAGATTGTGTAGTTAATGGCTACCATATACCCAAAGCATCTCGCATAATAGTGAATACATGGGCTATAGGGAGAGATCCAAATGTGTGGGCAGAAGCAGAGAAATTCCAACCAGAAAGGTTTCTTGGAAGTGATATAGATCTCCGGGGACGCCATTTCCAGCTCTTACCTTTTGGCTCCGGCCGAAGAGGGTGCCCTGGGATACAGTTAGCACTGATGGTGGTTCGGTTACTGGTGGCGCAACTAGTGCATTGCTTCGATTGGGAGCTTCCAAATGGGATGCTTCCCAGTGATTTGAACATGGCTGAATATTTTGGTTTAGTAACTACCAGAGCTGAGCATTTAATGGCCATTCCAACCTACAGATTACGTAAATAAGAAAAATTCCTGGTGTACACAGGGGTTTTACAGCCCCTCACTGTAGCGCGAGCCCCATCCCAATGTATTATAAAAAAAAATGTGGCCCCCTCTGGCATGGGCATGTGAAGTAGGCCCTTGTAATGCAAGCAGTTCTCCATAAATAATGCCAAAGAGGGCATCCTCGACTAAGAAAGTAATATGAAAAGAACTTTAAAAATGAATAAACGACTTGATTATAATATTATTGACTGATAAGCATTGGTCATGAGTGCCTAGCACACATTTATTCATACTTATAATAAAATAGGCTCAACAACTCTCTATTGCTAACGTTTATCCAAAAAAATAACAACTATCAAATAATAAATTAATAACTTTGTATTTATCCTTTTGTTTGACTTTTATAAGCTTATCATTCCAAAATTTTTTGGTCTTCTTATTGCTCCTTTGATCTTCATCGTTTCTGTTGCCAAGTTGTAAGACGTTTCTAACAGGTAACAGTGACACTTGCTATAACCTTGTACAATAATGCTTGTACTTTAGTTCCTGCAAATAAATTTATTTATTAAAATACAACAAAAGATATTTTGAAATGTTAATGAACTATATTTTGCACGGAGAGGAATATAATCTTGCTACAAGAAGAAAGGCAAAAAAAACCAGTATGCCTATCCTTATGGCTTTGATTTGGATATCAGTCTCAGTACTAATTGTATATTTTTATGTCGTTGATCCCAAACAAGAAAGAAAAATTGCCGAGAGGGCTTCCAATTTTAGGACATTTCCATACTTAACAGATGTCGGGTCCACTCTTACCACGTCAAGCAAGTTCCAATGCGTTTCTACCGACGAGACAGTGAGAAAAATGGACATGAACGCGGGAGATGCCCTACGGCGAGAGACAAAAGTGTTCGAGCTCGGCAAGTGTAACGAAGATGATCACGCTAACAACGATCACCAATCAAGATCCAATCCATTCGACGAAAACTGAAGGCTAAATAAGAATATGTGGAAGGATAGATGACATGTGTGTTTATGAGTGTTGGATTACATGTCGAGATTTGTATCTAGTCGCCAAAATATAGAAAAAAGATAGATGATCACCCAAATGGTTGCATGTATTGCTTATGTCAATAATCAAGAGTATATGGTTTTAACTTCCAAAATCCAACCATTTCTAAGTTACAAACATAACCTATTTATACTGTCTTGACTGATGTGGTGTTCATTGGATCAAAACTATGTGGCTTTATATCCTTAACTGAGGCTTCACATCACTGTCTATTCATATAATTAATACATTAATACGAGGTCAGTCACCCTATACAATAGGCTGATACACCTAACATAGCCCCCAGTGGCCATACCACTACTGTTGCTTCATCGTAGACATTTGCTACACATATGGCTCCCACTTATTCTACTTCTCCATCTATCATCAGCACTACTACTACACAGATTACTACTTCTTTGCACTAGATCATCATACATTTGCTCCTCATAGGGTTGTTCCTCAGACTCCACCTATTGTTACATCAGTTGATCATTCAGGTATTCAAGCTTCGGTCCCCATCAGTTATGCTCTAGGACAGTTACTTCCACATACTTTGACTCTCTCTTGATGGATATGCTCTAGAGGCCGCAAGGCTTCAATAGTACAGATGTGCCTATTGCACAGTGTTAGCAGAATATGGAAGCTCCTCTTTCTACAGAGCAGTCAGATTCAAGGGGTTTTCCTCAGGTTGAAGTTCATCAGCAGGGTCCTTTCGTAGATCTTCTTCTGATGATTTGACAGGTCTGGCTGGTAGGACAAAGGAGGATGGATTTGTCCCAGTAAGTTGGAAGAGACATTCAAAAGGTACTGATAATTCACTACCCAGGATGATGACCAAGAGTCAGTCGCATGATACCTCTTTAGTACAACCGATGACTGCCATCATCTGGAATGTGAGAGGTGTAGCTACTCGCAGGCGCCTGAGAAAACTTATTCAGCTTCATCAGGTTTATATATTAGTTATTTTGGAGCCTATGGTTTTGGATAGTAGGTTTGATTTTGTTCGTCGCTANGCATTTCGACACTAGGGTTCAGAATGAGTCGAATAAGATTTGGGTATTCTGGAATGTGGGTACTACCGTTACTGTTATTGATGATCATATCCAGTTCCTACATGTCAGAGTTGAGGATCCATCCCAGACTTGCACGACTTATTTACTTGACTTCTCTTTATGCTGCTTGTCGGCCTATGTTAGGAGGGACTTATGGGTAGGACTTCATCACATTTTCCTTTCTATGGACGATCCTTGGCTTGTTGGGGGTCTCCACACATGATGGTGAGCGTACTGATCATAGTCGACAAGATCGTAGTTATACTAATTTTTCTGATATGATTGATGAGTGATATTTCACTCATCATTTCAATGCCATTAAACTTGTTATTTGGTTAATTCTTATGAGTTGTTGATGTTTTAATGCGTGATTTTGATGTTGTGATGTAGGTTGATGAGATTGAAGAAAATAATCTAAAGTTGACAAAAATTGGAGAAATGAGCTAAATTGTAAGAGAACCAAAGTTAGGGGACTAAAGTGCAAATATTCAAAAGTTGTGCCGAACCTCATGATGAATATTTGAGAATGTTAATGGTCAATTGGGTGAATCAGATGTCAAAGGGACCAAATATAACCAAAGAGGGATCACGCATTAATATTTCAACCAAAGAAGTTTTGCTCCGGATTTTTAGTCTCATATTGAGACTCACTTTTGATATAGTAGATGATCGATTTGGAGTATGATGTCTAAAGTAAAGTTGTATCCCTTTGAGTCAGCTTTTCAACGCATCTTGAATCACCTCAATCGAAAATTAAGAAAAGAATTTATGATATAAATACTGAAGGACGCGCAGTGTAGTTTTCACCCGAAGGCACAAGCGCCCCTGCGCCCAAAAGTGGTGCCCCCGCGCCACTGGAACTGATTTTTTACCGAAACGACGGTCGCCCTTGCGCCCAAAGTGGTGCCCCTGCACCGTGACGACATCAGATGCCAAATAAGCCCTAAAACTAAAGAATTAAATGGGGGAACTATAAATACGGCCAATAGGGTTCAATTAAGGAACTTTTGAGAAGAGAAAACAAGCTGCCACACTAAGGAGAAGACCATTGGAGATTGAAGAATCAACAATCAAAGAGTTTTTCTTATTCTCTATCAATCTTTTCTCTTTTATTAATGTTTAAGAACATGAATTGTGTTGTTCTTTATTTTTTCATGGAATAATCTAATTTTCTAGAGATTCAATGTAGCCAATACTAGATATTATGTTTTGATTATCTAATTATCTATTTCAAGGATTGTTCAATTAGTTTATTTGTGTTTATCCATTTTTAATGCTTTTGAATGCTTGATCACCATTTGAATGATATGGAGTTTGGGATTTACTATCGAGAGAAGGAATTCTAAATAGTGACCATTGATAAACACAACCTAGGAAATTATAGAGTTCGAGAGGCCTATGAAATCCTTTGTAGTCATTAAGAGAACCAAGATCTACATGTACTTTATCATCCTAATTTTAGATGGAGACTCAAAATTAGGATTTTAAGAGTAATTCTCAATTCACCATCGAGAGAGGAGATTAAGATAATTTCGGGTTCTTGACTAATAAACATAAGAACAAATTAAGGAATAGTTAGATGATCGAAGCATAATTGATAGTTAGGTGAAATTGGATCTCTAGAGTTTAATCCCATTGGTATTGATCTTGTGTAATTGCATTATTAACTTATTAAATTAGTTTAGTTAGTTATTTCACTCAATCATTCGTATTTTCTAGATAAAATTAAGGTTATTATAATTACAGGAATTATTAGGATTTGATATCAATTCTGTGGAAAACGATACTCTACTCTTACTATATTAAAACTTGACACCGTACACTTGCGGTTGAAAAACTCACGCATCAATGATGTCGTAGGACGCTGGCTTTTCTGGGTCTCATTTTACCTGCACGAATGGCAGGGTCAGTAAGAGATTGGATAGAGTTTTGATTAACGTTTTAGCTACAGACTTTTGTAAACAGCTTACTGTGACTCATCTGAATCGTACTTCATCTGATCACTCACCTCTACTTTTACAATGGATTTCTGATGATGATTTAGGTCCTAGACTATTTAGATTCCTCAATGTTTGGACTAAACATCATGACTTCTTAGCCTTCGTTTCTCAAAAGTGGTCATTCCCTACTCATCTTACAGGAATGGTCGCCCTTTGGGAGAAGTTATTTAGGCTGAAACAGGGACTAAGGTGGTGGAATCGATGGGTATTTGGTGATGTGTTCTAGAGAGTTAGAGACGCTGAGGAGATGGTTGACCAAGCAGAGATTGATTTTAAGGTTGATCCTACACCGGAGCACCGTGACTTACTTCATCATGCACATGCTGATTTGAATTGGACCTTAGCTATTGAGGAGGGTTTTTGGAAGTAAAAGGCCGGCTCTTGTTGGGTATGTGAGGGAGATCGCAACACCAGATACTTTCATTCGATGGTACAGGGACGACGAATCATATATCAGATCAGGACCATCACGACTCAGGCAGGGGAAGTTCTTACTACTTCAGCAGATATTCAGAGCTCGACAATCTATTTTTTCCAGGAATTATTATTTGCTCCTTCACAGCCTCTGGAGTATATTCGTCCTGATATCATACCTACGATACTGACGAAGGCAGACAATATGGCACTGAACCGCCTCCATTTGATTGATGAGGTGCAGGAGGCTATTTTCAATATTGATGCTGATACTGTTGCGGTCTCTAATGAATTTTCATCATTGTTCTACCAACACTATTGGGATATTATACATGATGATGTATACGGCGCAATCATTGATTTCTTTGAGGGTGGTCATTTGCCGAGAGGATTTGCTGCTACGTCTATTACTTTGCTTCCTAAGAGGGAGAATGCTTGTAGATGGATGGATTACCGACCTATCAGCCCGTGTACGGTGTTCAATAAGCTTATTACAAAGATGTTGAACAATAGATTGAGTTCATTTCTGCCTTGTATTATTTTTCCTCAGCAGAGTGGATTTGTCCTCGGTAGACTTATTGGGGACAATGTTTTGTTGACCCAGGAGCTTCTACACACATTGGATAATAGAATACGTGGAGGGAATGTTATGCTGAAACTTGACATGGCTAAAGCATATGATCGTATGGATTAGGGATTAATTTATTCTATACTAGAGGCTTTTGATTTTGACCAGTTGTGGATTGATCAGATCAGACGTTGTATATCGGAGTGTCGATTCTTGGTGCTTCTGAATGGGCGGCCATGTTGTTTCTTTTCTTCATCGCGGATTACTTTTCTCGATTGCTTACTCAGAGGTTTCAGACATATCCTAGTATGTAGTATCAACATGGAGGTAGTACTTTTGTCTATCATTTTGCTTTTGCTGATGATATGATTATATTTACCAATGGACAGAAGAAATCTATTAAAAAGGGGTCATCGATTGTTTGGAGCACTATGAGGGGGTCTCTGGCCAATTGGTGAATAGAGTTAAGAGTGGTTTTATATTGCCTAGGTGGGCATCTGATATTCATATATGGAGGTTAGTGATTTTGACTGGATTTTCACATCAGAGACAACCTTCACATATCTGGGAGTCCCTTTGTTTAAAGGGGCTAAGATGAGCTTTTTGTGCGATGATCTCATTATGAAGGCCAGGAGTAGGATTTCTGGATGGGTTTCACGACTTCTTTCTCCTGGTGGTAGGATTACTCAACTGGGGTCTGTTTTTTCCTCTATACTACTGTATCTATTCCAAATTATGTGACATCATAGGTCATTCTGAAAAGGCTGAGAGTATATTTGCGCGATTCCTATGGGATTCTAAAGATTATACACGTCGTCTACATTGGCGGAGTTGGAAGGTGATTTGCCTTCCTACTAACGAGGGAGGTCTGGGCTTTANGATTTTCATCATTGTTCTACCAACACTGTTGGGATATTATACAGGATAATGTATATGGTGTAGTCATTGATTTCTTTGAAGGTGGTTATTTGCCGAGAGGATTTGCTGCTATATCTATTATTTTGCTTCCAAAGAGGAAGAATGCTTGTAGATGGATGGATTACCGACCTATCAGCATGTCTACGGTGTTCAATAAGCTTATCACAAAGATGTTGAACAACAGATTGAGTTTTTGGGGACAATATTTTATTTACCCAGGAGCTTCTACACAGTTGGATAATAGAATACATGTAGGGAATGTTATACTAAAGCTTGACATGGCTAAAGCATATGATCGTATGGATTGAGGATTCTTTATTCTATACTGGAGGCATTTGTTTTGAGTAGTTGTGGATTCATTAAAGTAGACATTGTATATCGAAGTGTCAATTCTCGGTGCTTCTGAATGGACAGTTATGTGGTTTCTTTTCTTCATCGCGGGGACTCAAATAGGGAGATCCTATATTTCCATACTTATTTATTAGTTTTGCGAATTACTTTTCTCGATTGCTTATTCAGAGGTTTAAGATGTATCCTAGTATGCAGTATTGATATAGAGGTAGTACTCTTGTCTCTCATCTTGCTTTTGCTGATGATGTGATTATATTTACCAATGGACAGAAGAAATCTATTAAAAAGGGGTCATCGATTGTTTGGAGCACTATGAGGGGGTCTCTGGCCAATTGGTGAATAGAGTTAAGAGTGGTTTTATATTGCCTAGGTGGGCATCTGATATTCATATATGGAGGTTAGTGATTTTGACTGGATTTTCACATCAGAGACAACCTTCACATATCTGGGAGTCCCTTTGTTTAAAGGGGCTAAGATGAGCTTTTTGTGCGATGATCTCATTATGAAGGCCAGGAGTAGGATTTCTGGATGGGTTTCACGACTTCTTTCTCCTGGTGGTAGGATTACTCAACTGGGGTCTGTTTTTTCCTCTATACTACTGTATCTATTCCAAATTATGTGACATCATAGGTCATTCTGAAAAGGCTGAGAGTATATTTGCGCGATTCCTATGGGATTCTAAAGATTATACACGTCGTCTACATTGGCGGAGTTGGAAGGTGATTTGCCTTCCTACTAACGAGGGAGGTCTGGGCTTTAGATGATTACAGGATACGGTGGACACATTTTCATTGAAGCTATGTCGACTGTTCAGATCTCAGAGTTCTCTTTGGGCTTAGTTTTTACTGGGCAAATATTGTAAATGGGCACATCCGTCACTTGCAGCAGTTCCTCACTCAGTCTCTCCTATTTGGAAGAGACTGAAGAGATTTGGACCATGCGCCGAGACACACATTGCGTAGCGCCTTAGGATATGACAGATCTTCTTTTGGTATGATTGTTGGATGTGTGATTCTATATTGGCATCCATTTTTCCACACAGACAACACACATCTGCAAGGGTGCAAGACTTTTTCGAAGAGACAAGATGGGGTTTTAGGCAATTACTACAGGCTCTTCCATTAGTTATAGAAGAGCATATTGTGGCCATTCCACTTTGTCTTGATGTCTCGGATCTCATTTTTTGGAGGGCCACATCAGATGGTAGATTTACTACTAAATTAGTATAGCAGCTGATCTGCTCTAGCAGGCCAGTGCTGGGTACTATAGAGCCCTATTATTCCTCTTACCATTTTGCTCTTCTGTTGGAGATTATGGCAGGACTTAATACCAAATTGATGTCATTATCTAGAGGAGGATAAGCAGTCAGTTGGCTTCTCGATGTCAATGTTGTTCAGAGATTGAGACTATCACTCATATTTTTACTGGTAGCAGTATTTCAGATCATGTTTGGCAACATTTTGGGGCTTTATTTTAGATTACCATGAATGTAGGAGAGAGTGTCAAACAGAGATTTCTGAGATGGAGGTATTCTGGACAGTTTGCAATGACCGGGCACATTCACATCATTATTCNGTGGAGGGAATGTTATGCTGAAACTTGACATGGCTAAAGCATATGATCGTATGGATTAGGGATTAATTTATTCTATACTAGAGGCTTTTGATTTTGACCAGTTGTGGATTGATCAGATCAGACGTTGTATATCGGAGTGTCGATTCTTGGTGCTTCTGAATGGGCGGCCATGTTGTTTCTTTTCTTCATCGCGGATTACTTTTCTCGATTGCTTACTCAGAGGTTTCAGACATATCCTAGTATGTAGTATCAACATGGAGGTAGTACTTTTGTCTATCATTTTGCTTTTGCTGATGATATGATTATATTTACCAATGGACAGAAGAAATCTATTAAAAAGGGGTCATCGATTGTTTGGAGCACTATGAGGGGGTCTCTGGCCAATTGGTGAATAGAGTTAAGAGTGGTTTTATATTGCCTAGGTGGGCATCTGATATTCATATATGGAGGTTAGTGATTTTGACTGGATTTTCACATCAGAGACAACCTTCACATATCTGGGAGTCCCTTTGTTTAAAGGGGCTAAGATGAGCTTTTTGTGCGATGATCTCATTATGAAGGCCAGGAGTAGGATTTCTGGATGGGTTTCACGACTTCTTTCTCCTGGTGGTAGGATTACTCAACTGGGGTCTGTTTTTTCCTCTATACTACTGTATCTATTCCAAATTATGTGACATCATAGGTCATTCTGAAAAGGCTGAGAGTATATTTGCGCGATTCCTATGGGATTCTAAAGATTATACACGTCGTCTACATTGGCGGAGTTGGAAGGTGATTTGCCTTCCTACTAACGAGGGAGGTCTGGGCTTTAGATGATTACAGGATACGGTGGACACATTTTCATTGAAGCTATGTCGACTGTTCAGATCTCAGAGTTCTCTTTGGGCTTAGTTTTTACTGGGCAAATATTGTAAATGGGCACATCCGTCACTTGCAGCAGTTCCTCACTCAGTCTCTCCTATTTGGAAGAGACTGAAGAGATTTGGACCATGCGCCGAGACACACATTGCGTAGCGCCTTAGGATATGACAGATCTTCTTTTGGTATGATTGTTGGATGTGTGATTCTATATTGGCATCCATTTTTCCACACAGACAACACACATCTGCAAGGGTGCAAGACTTTTTCGAAGAGACAAGATGGGGTTTTAGGCAATTACTACAGGCTCTTCCATTAGTTATAGAAGAGCATATTGTGGCCATTCCACTTTGTCTTGATGTCTCGGATCTCATTTTTTGGAGGGCCACATCAGATGGTAGATTTACTACTAAATTAGTATAGCAGCTGATCTGCTCTAGCAGGCCAGTGCTGGGTACTATAGAGCCCTATTATTCCTCTTACCATTTTGCTCTTCTGTTGGAGATTATGGCAGGACTTAATACCAAATTGATGTCATTATCTAGAGGAGGATAAGCAGTCAGTTGGCTTCTCGATGTCAATGTTGTTCAGAGATTGAGACTATCACTCATATTTTTACTGGTAACAGTATTTCAGATCATGTTTGGCAACATTTTGGGGCTTTATTTTAGATTACCATGAATGTAGGAGAGAGTGTCAAACAGAGATTTCTGAGATGGAGGTATTCTGGACAGTTTGCAATGACCGGGCACATTCACATCATTATTCCTCTATTGATTTTCTGGTTTCTTTGGACTGAGAAGAATAATGCAAAGCAGTGGGACATACGTATGAGTTCGAGACGTATTATCTGGAGAGTTTACCGTATTGTATCCTTCCTCCATATTGGCGGATTTTTTTGATCGTTATATTGGCGTAATGACATGCAGCTTGCTATATTTTTTGACTCTCCCCCTCATCTCCTTCCTCTATCATGGTTTGGTGGCACACTCCGTCATATGGATCTGTCAAGACCAACATCGATGGTTACGTCAAGGATGAGTTTACGAGTGGGGGAGGCGTCATCAGGGACTACGCAGAAAAATGTATCAGGGCTTTCTCAACTTCATATGGACAGTGTATGATATAAGAGGCGGAACTTAGGGCTATTCGTGATGGGATACTACTGGCTAGAGATCTTGATTTCTCAGATATTTGGGTTGAGGCAGACTCGACTGTGGCCATTCACTGCATCACCAGAGGTGGCAGGACGTGGCCAATCCAGAGGATACTTAGACAAATTGCGGATATTATTTCCTTTGACGGAGATATGGTTTTCCATATCTTCAGAGAGGGAAACCAAGTTGCTGATGCACTTGTTACCGAGGGTGGGGTTGGCATCATCGTAGATACCAGAAATATAGACCGACCAACCTACCACGACATATCAAGGTGCTTGTTTATATTGACAGATATGGTTTGCCCAGTACTAGAGTTTAAGTATTTGTATTTTGGGTGTGTTTTAACAACATTATTTTAGAAGAATGTATTTTGGAATAGTAGATTGATGAAGAACATGTTGTTGAAAAAAAGGAAAAGTTATTAATGTGATGAAAAATATTATTTTATTGAAGAATGCGTGGTTGAAAATAAGTGGAAGAATGAAAATGAGAATTTTAATATGTACCAAATAGGGGCTTTGCTTATACTTGTGCTTTTTGTAAGTGAAATAGTACTCATTTTTTTTACTGCTTTCCTATTATTCTTTACTTTCACTGTAAGGGAAGTAGTACTTCCTCATTTATTGATTTTATTGATATCATTTGTAACCACGACTTTCCTTCACCACAAGTGAGGATATATTAATAAAATCTCAGAGGTACCGCCCTCATTCCACTAAAAAAAATCACTTCTAAAAGATCATCAAATATGTTGCAAGAGACATCGTTGACTTCATTGAGTTTCAGATGTGCTGAGAGCCTCAGAGAGGTCCTTATGCTGGTTGTTTGAATGGGGAGCTTTAGCTCTTTTATTTGTTTTCTTAGGTAGTGTTTCAATCCAAGTTATGGTGTTTCATCTTTTGAGGTAATGCCTCGGAATGAACTTTAGCCTTTGCACGATTTCTTCAAATTTGACTAGTTGGGCCTTGTTGACTTTCTGCCCACGTGGATTGCTACATGTCACTTCGATTTTGAGCTTTGGCAGCGAGGGGTAACAATAGTCCTTCAAGTCTAGGCATGATTATTTATGTAATGCATGGACTTGAATATATACAAAAAAAATTAGTAGGGGGTGGTTTTTGTCACTACAATAGTCCCCGAAGTCTAAGTATAAATATTTATCTTATAGTTAGAATTTCAAATGTACCTGAAGTTGTACATCACCTTCCATTGTTCATCGAAGTTGTATTCTTGAAGGTATTTCACCTTCTTACTCATTTCGTGAGAGGGTCATCAAAGCAGAGTACAACGAGGCTGTATTGTTTGAAGTGCCTTTGAACATCCGAAGTTATATCTGAACTGGTTGAGGAAAAGTAGGCTTAATTCTTTTCAGTGCCTCAGTATTGGCAATTACGATGAGCTTGAATTTAATATGATTGAGGAGCTCGAGGCATCCTAAATTATTGCACCAAAATGATTTAATGTGTGGTACGTTTTCAAGAAAAGACAGTTGAGACGATTCGACTTCCCATACAAGCAATCGTCATAGCATTGAATGCTTAATGATGGCTGTCTCCCACATGTTTTGCGAATTCCAGCCTCATGAGGTCACGTGAAGCAGACGCTCTAATCTGGGCTGTAAAAGACGAAGAGGCAGACGTGTTGAGTGGCTCAGATTTAATCTCCAAATGGACGGTTAGATGACCTGGATCGACATCCAATGACTGGAATTAAGGGGTTCTGCCTATAAAAGGCAAATATTTTGGCGAAAAATCACTTTGCATTTCTTGAATTCAGTACTATTATACTAAACTCCAGATTTTTCTCCAAGTTTTTTTCTTCAAGAATCTTTGAATCTCTTTTCTTTTCTTCAGTTTACACCTTCTCATTGTCAAGTTTTTTTTTTCTTCATTGAATCTTGCAACTTCTCTGGTGTTTCCCATTACCATCGCCTAACCAAAAACTTATAAGTACTTTCTGTAAACATTTATATTTTGAAAAAGTTTTTATCAATAGCCTCTTTTTCGTCTATTAGGAGGAATGTAGATTTGAGTGAACTAGCGGTGAGATGGGGGTTGAAATCACTAATATTGCCGACCTCGTTAAGGTTATAGAAGCTGGGCGGAGTGTGCTTCCATCTTAGGGAGAGGTAGGAGAGTTACTGAAATAGAATGGAGGGCAACCAAAATCCCATCTTCAGCAGATCTGACCCACTTAGCTAACCTTAAGGAGAAATATAGGATCACATACAACATAAAACTCCTCTTCCCTTCTCCTGATAAGAGAGCCTGCTATCCGAGGTAGGGCTGCGTCACCATCAGTGAGTTCCTCCTTAAGACCCAACTCGTTCCCAACGCCTAGGCCCAACTGCTAGAAACCTATTTCTTCTGGAAGGAGACCTCCTTAGGCGAGGACATGCCTCTTCACGTATTCCAAACCGTCTTCCAACCTAGGTCGTTGGGTAAGAGGGACTCTAGGGGGTGGTATTCTTTGTGCCCGTGGGGGGCACACTCTCATTTTATCTTGGGCCCACCCTCCTCCATCAAAGGATGGAAGAAGACGTGGTTCTGGGTTCGAGGAAAGTGGCAGGAGTATGAGAGCGACACTGTTCCCCATGTCAAAGTCCCAACTTCTCACTCCGAGCTTAGTGAGTGTCGCCTCTGCATTTTGTTTGTTGTAACTTGTTGAACTTGATACTAACATTTTGTTGTTGTTTTGCAGGGTCCATTGAGTTCTTCGACCTAACTAAGAGTGATTGGGATACTTTGTCGGGCATCTACCGTCGACCCTCCTCGTCTCGTGACTTTGATTGTTTGATCCTCTCCAGACGATTTTTTGAAGAATTTATCTAATGGCCGAAAGAGGTATAACTTCGTCTTCGCTTGTAACTTTTAGCTTAGGTTTCGCACATTTACTCGTGTTTGACCTTATATTTTTCCTTGCAGAAAACTTTGAAAAGAGGACGCATCCCATCCTTGACATGGCCACAATCCTAGTGGCCACCACCATATCTAGTCGTAAAGGAGTGAAGCTTTCATATGATGGAAGAAAGCAAATGAGGGATAAAATTGAAAAGGTTAGCATGGAGGTTGCCAATTAGGAGGAGGGACGATCTCCCTTGGCATACAAGTATAGGCAGTTCGCTTGCCTTTTTTTTCCTAAGTATGGGTTTGAGTGGTTCGCCCATGCTGAGACTTCCTTAACAACTTTTGTTATTAAAGACATGAGCCATACTTTACGAGTGCAGATGTGGTCCTTTTTGGGACCCAACTCCTCGTCAAAGTGCCCACGCATCTCTTCATAGGGACGGATAATCTATAAAGAGGCTTCTCCTTTGAGCTTTCTCAATAGGAGGTACTTTTTAATCCTTTGATGGTCTCGCTTTCATAAAAACATTTTTAACTTATCATAATCAATAACTTTTCTGAGCATGATGTTGAGCGATTCGCTCATATCGAGGCTTTCCTAACAACCTTCATTGTTAAGGGCATATGCCACATTTCGCGAGGGCAAACGTGGTCCTTCTTAGGACCCACTCCTCGTTGATGTGCCCACACATCTCTTCATAGGGACAGATCATCTATGAAGAGGCTTCTTCTTTGAGCTTTCTCAACAAGAGATAATTTTTTATTCTTAATGAACTTGTACAAATTTTATTTAATTTTATATTACGAACTTCATTTCCTGAGCATGGGGTTGCGGTTCTCCCATGTCGAGGCTTCCTTAACATTTTTGGTTGTTAAGGGCATGTGCAACACTTCGCGAGTAAGCGATAGTCCCTATTGAGATCTAGCTCTTCGTTGAAGTGCTCACGCGTCTCTCCATAAGGACGAATCATCTATGAAGAGGCTTCTCCTAGGATTTTGCCTCTTGGGAGGTATTTCAATTTTACAAACACTGAGATAAAAGTCACTTTCATTGAGTCATAAACTGTATAAACTAGATATATACATCAATATTGATAATATTTGCATAGATGTTCTACATTCCATAGATGAGGCTGTGATTTTTCGTCCATATTTTCGATTTTGTAGGTTTTTGGCCGAACCTCTTTTTTGATGTGATAGGGCCCCTCCTAGTTGAGACCAAGGGTTCCTGAGCCAGGTTCTTTGGAAGACAAAAACACTCTTCGGAGCACCAACTCGTTTAAACGAAATGACCCCTTCTTCACTTTTGCATTGTAATATCTGGTCATTTTCTGTTGGTAAACGGCCAACTTGGCCTCAGATTCATCCATCATTTCTTCAAGGAGGTCAAGCTCACATCTCCGCATCTTCTCATTAGATATTTCATCGAAGTGAACTCGACGAGGGGATGGTAGACTCACTTCTACTGGGCTCATAGCCTTGGCCCCATAGGCCATGGAGAAATGAGTCTCCCCGGTAGTAGTTCTACTTGTAGTTCTGATGGCCCAAAGAACTTGAGGTAGCTCATCAACGCAGGCCCCTTTTGAGGCATCCAACTTTATTTTCAATGTGTATTTGATCATTTTGTTGACAACTTCTACTTGCCCGTTTTCCTGGGGATGATATGGGGAGGAGAAGTGTTTCTTGAATCTTAACTCCTCAAACAAATTCCTAACCTTGTTGTTGTCAAATTATCGACTATTGTCTGAGACGATCAAATGAGGGATTTTGAATCTGCAAATGATGTTCTTCCAGGGAAAATTGGAAGTGTTGGCCTCAATAATCTTGGCAAGTGGCTTGGCCTCCGCCCATTTAGTAAAATAGTTAATGGAGACAATCGCAAAGCTCGAATTTTTTCTCCCTTCGGGGAGAGGTCCTATAAGATCGATCCCCCATTTGGCAAACGGCCAAGGACTGGACACAACATTCTTCTCTTGAGAAGGTTGCCTCTGGACATTTACAAAACGTTGACACTTATCACATTTTCTGACAAACTCATGCGCATCATTTTTCAAGGTGGGCCAATAATATCTTTATTTTAACACTTTTGGGCCAACGACCATCCCCCTATGTGGCTCACATACCCCTTCATAAATTTCCTGGAGCACATAATCGGCTTGCTCTTCCCCAATGCATCGGAGTAAAGGTAGTGAAAATCCTCATTTATAGTGCACATCGTCCTCGTCTTCTGAGCTTCTAAGCCTCTTCTTTTTCAGAGGGTAGTGTCTGGTCCTTGAGATAGGATATGATTGGCTTCATCCATAAGGGGATATCTTTGACCCACATTATTACTTCATCGGTAGCTGTGAAAGGTCTGGAAAGATGTTCTATGGGCACTACAGTGAGTAACTCAGAATCTCTATTGCTTGCTGATATTGATAGGGCGTCGACATGAACGTTTTCAGAGCGTGGGATCTGTACCAGTTCGAATCTTTCAATGATTTCCATAAGCAATTTTAAGTACGCATCCATGGACTTGTCTCTTGCTGAAAAATTGCAATGGACCTGACTCACTACCAGTTGGGAGGCACTAATGATGATGAGCCTCTTCGCTTGCATTTATTTGGCTAGTCTGAGGTTAGCAATGAGGGTTTCATACTCTGATGCATTATTGGTTGCTTTGAAACCGAACCTTACAGCATAAGTAAGCTTATAACCTTTTGGGCTAATAAGGACCACACCTACTCCTGACCATGAGTCTCCTGATGACCTAGCTATGAAGAGGTCCCATGTTGGAGGTTCGACGGGTTCTATCTCCTCTTCTATTTCTAGAATATAAGTGAACTTAGCCACAAAGTCGGTGAGGGTCTGCCCCTTGATGGCAGCCCTTGATTTAAATATGATGTCAAATTCACTAAGTTTCACAACTCATTTTAGCAACCTTCCTGAAGCATTGGGCTTCTGCAACACTTGATTAAGGGGAAAATTTATTAACATATGAATTGTGTGAGCCTAGAAGTAAGGCCTCAACTTTTAGGAGGCTGTCACTAAGGAGAGGGCCACATTTTCCATGTCTGGATAGCGAACCTTAGCTGCCAGGGGTGCTTTGCTTATATAGTAAACGGGCAGCTAGTGATCATTCTCCTCTCTTATTAAACTGAACTGATAGCATTGGTGGTTATCGCTAAATACAACAGAAGTTTGGCCCTAGGTTTGGAAGGGGGATGAGCCTGTTCCAAGTGCTACTTCAGAGCTCGAAGGGCTTTCTCACATTTCTCTGTCCATTAGAATTTATTTCCACATTTGAGAACTTTGAAGAATGACAGGCACTTGTCCGTTGCCTTCGAAACGAAACGGTTTAAGGCAGCCACACGTCCGGTGAGGCTTTGCACCTCCTTTGGCTTCTGTGGCGACCTCATGTCCATTAAAGCTTTGACCTTTTTAGGGTTAGCTTCAATGCCTCTTTGGTTGACAATGTAGCCCAAAAACTTTCCAGACGTGACTCTAAATGCACACTTTAAATGATTGAGCTTCATTCGGTATCCCCTTAAAATTTGGAATGTCTCATTAAAGTTTTCAACATGATCTCTTGCTTTCAAGCTCTTCACCAACATATCGTCCACATAGACCTCCATGGTTTTCCTAATTAAATCTGCAAACATTTTGTTAACAAGTCTTTGGTAGGTGGCCCCGACGTTTTTCAACCCGAAAGGCATGACCTTGTAGCAATAAAGACCGTTATCTGTAATGAAGAAAGTGTGCTCCTTATCTGTTGGGGACATTGAGATCTGGTTGTACCTAGGATATGTGTCCATGAAACTAAGAAGTTCGTGTCCGATAATTCCACAAGTTGGTCTATTCTAGGAAGTGGAATGCTATCCTTAGGACATGTTTGGTTCAAGTCTCAGAAATCTATACAAACCTCCACTTTCCGTTGTGCTTTTTGACCAATGCTGGGTTAGAGACCCATTTCGGATACATTGACTCCCGGACGAATCCATTGTCGATTAGCTTCTTAACTTCATCTTTGAGAGCTTCATATCTTTCTGGATTGAGAGCTCTTCATTTTTGCCTGTTCGATGTGACCTTTGGGTCAATATTCAAGTGGTGACAACTGACCTTTGGATCAATTCCAACCATGTTCCCATGTTTCCAGGTGAAGACATCGAGATTCTTTAGTAAGAATCTTTTCAGCTCATTCTTAGCTTCTATAGGTAAGTTTCTTCCAACCTGCAGGTGTTTGGAGGGGTCATGTGGGTCTATTGGAAAGCTCTCCAATTCTTTCGTAGGTGCTGTCTGAGGCTCGCAATCAATTACGCGAGTTCGTCCTTCTTCAGGAGTTGTCTATTCTTCACAGACAGCCTCTTATTCATAGGTGCATATGACTCCGAGGATATCCCCTTTTTCAGAGGCATCTGTCATTTTGATGCCTTTCCCTTCTTCATGGTTTATCTCTTGTTTAGGGATGTCGTCCACGTTAACGTCCGTGGTGATGAAATTGACGCTTCTAGGTTCAGCTTTTCTTACGAAATTCGTGCAGTATTCCCTTGTACTTCTTTGATCATCCCAAACCATTGCAATTCCATTCTCAGTTGGGAACTTCATGTATAAATGATGGATAAAAGTGATAGCCCATAGTTTCTTTAAGGCAGACCTTTCCAGTACTCTGTGATAGGCAGAGCGATTATGTACTATCAGAAATTCCATGAAATGGTGAGCAGTCAAGGGTACAGTCCTCATTTCTATTGCTAGAGTGATCTTACCCCTGATGTTATCTCTTGTGAAACCGTACAAGGGGAAGCTCATTGGGATTAACTCATAGTCAATCTTCATCTTGTCGAAAGTGGCACCAAAGATGATATTGACGGAGTTTTCATTATCCACTAATATTCTTTTCAAGCCATTACAGGCTATGACGGCCTCACCACTAAGATGTTACAGTGTGGATAATGCACACCTGCTGCGTCTTCTTGAGTGAAGGAGATTGGTGGAATAGTTCTTTCAGCAGGGGCTTGGTTGACTATGAAGCTTGTCATAGGAAGGTCTGTTACTTTCCTGGCATAATTCCTTTGAGAATTCCTAGATTCTCCCTAACGTATGGGCCTTCAAAGAATGTATTGATTTCCCTGATGGGCTCCTGGACGTCGTTCTCGTTGGGGGAGGGGGGGCTTTGCCTTTGTCTTTGACCTTCTCTAGGACTTTCTTTATCATTCTTCCCTCTCCTTGGAGTATCATTTCTGTTGGGACGCCTCGGCTCGACGTTCCCAGGCTGTTGGGTCTACCTAGGAAGAACATCTCTTCGTGGGCGCCTGCCTCTTCCTTGATTGTTGTTCTGGGAGTGTCTTGCAATATCCTAGCAGTCTTTCGTGTAGTGGTTATGGGAGTGATGATAGGTACAATAGATGAGCGCTTCGTTCCTATCCCTAGGTTCAACGTTTTGTCCCCTACCTCTCCCTTTTTGAGGGTACCTTTGGTTCGTCCCCGATGCATTCCAGCACCAGGGTTTACTTCTTCATAAGCCAACTTGGGTACTGTGTCAAGTGTCGCAGTGATCGCTTTTGTCCATAATTGAAAGAGGTCTGGTGATCTATAAGATGGGAGGTAGGACCTTTTCCTATTTGCATTTGTGGAGGGGATAGTCATTGGCTGGCCCTGTTCCTATGATATTTCAATTCTTCATTGAGGATTTCGTGTCTTATCATTTCTAATAACGAATCATAGGTGGTGGGATCCTTGTTTTGCACATCCCTCCAAAAGAGGGAGTTCATGTCCAAACCTCCTCTTAGGGCAGTTAGAGCTTCCTATCTGTCACTTGTACACAGTAGGTCATCTCATCAGTGAAACAGTACAAGAAACTTTTCAGAGACTTGACCTGTTGATGTCATATGTCTTGTAGGCGTTGGATATGTCTTTCACCTTCCTTGCTTGTGGCGAAGCGCTTTGGGAACGTCCTCTTAAAGTTCGGCCAATGTTGGATACTTCATTTTGGTAACCTGGTGTACCAGACTTCGACCGCTCCACTTATGGTCAAGTGAAAGGCCCTACACTTCATAGCCAGTGTGGCTCCATTTATGTTCATGTGGGTTTTGAAACTGTTGATATGCTTCACGAGGTCACTCTCCCATCATACTTTGGAATCTTTGGGAGTGTGAAGTGGTTCAGCATGGGGGTGTTCCTGATGGCTTGAGAAAATGGTGAATGATAGTCGTCATCACTAGGTCGCATGACCTTTGTGGTTCATCTGAATCCTCATCCTCCCTATATTGAGTTTGTGGAGGTGGATGAGAAGGTCCTGCTTCGCTTCTTTCTTGTTTCCTTCTCTTACGCCTATTTCTAGGGAGAGGGATTCGAGGTTCTTCATGGTGTAGTGGTTCTTCTTGTTCCTTATTCCAAAGTGGCCCCTATTGCCTATTTCTATGTACGGGATGAGGTCGAACCGACGTATTTCTAGGTGCAAGAGGAGGTTGAGCCTGCCTATTTCTAGGTAACCTCGGCCTCAGCCTATCGAAGACGCTTACTGACCTCTGAGATAGGTTTTCTGGATCATAGTTGGGAGGAAAATCAAATGGGGCCTCATTAGATCGTTCTGAGGTGTAGTTAGTTGAAGTGTCAACTTCTACTTTCCTTTCTTGGGAGGCTTCCATTTTGGTACGATGGTACCCTACCATTTGGCTTTGGACTTCATCTTCCTCGTATGGAGGTACTGGGTATCCTCTCCATCCCTACATGCTCATAAATAGCTCATGCATTGCCATGATCTGCTGGGTTATGTTCCTTATATTGACAGCTATCGTGGCGACCTCTCTTGTGAGTCTAGCTGCTATCCTACCTCTGCCTCTCGACCCACCTCGTCTATGCTACTGGTGAGGTCTTAGGTGGGAAACTGGGATCGCTCGTGAGGGTTCCACTTGCTCAGGGTGTTCCCTAGTCCTATGAGGCACATTTCCTCCGCTAGAGCTCATATTAGCAAACTCTTTTCTAACTCAACACTCCTTTCTTCAAGGATTAGATAAGCATAAGATTCACAAAGTTCTTCCCTAGGCTTTCCAACGGTTCTTTCTTCAAGAACACTTATTTTTCAATGGTTGAAAGATTCCCTCCAAGGTGCTTTCTTACCGGCTTTTTTCCAGGGGTTTTTCGTGATTAAATGTACGGTTTTCCATAGACGACGCCAATCTCTTGACCCCAAAAAATGAGCCAACAGATGTTGGGCCCACTCTCGCCACGTCAAGCAAGTTTCGACGCGTTTCTACCAACGAGACAGTGAGAAAAACAGACGTGAACGCGAGAGATGCCCTACGGCGAGAGACAAAAGTGTTCGAGATCGACAAGTGTAACGAAGATGATCACGCTAACAACGATCACCAATCAAGATCCAATCCATTCGACGAAAAGCTAAATAGGAATATGTGGAAGGATAGATGACATGTGTTTATGAGTGTTAGATTACATGTCGAGATTTGTATCTAGTCGCCAAAATGTAGAAAAAAGAAAGAAGATCACGCAAATGGTTGCATGTATTGCTTATTCACTCAATAATCAGGAGCATATGATTTTAACTTCCAAAATCCAACCCTTTCTAAGTCACAAAGATAACCTATTTATACAACCTTGGCCGATGTGGTGTCCGTTGGATCAAATCCACGTGGCTTCATCTCCTTAACTAAGGCTTCACATCACTGTCTATTCTTGTAATTAATACATTGATAAAAGGTCAGCCACCATATACAATAGGCTGATACACCTGACATTATTCATTACAAGTGTTATATCAGTCACTTCTAAAAGATCTTCAAATATGTTGTAAGAGACAGCATCGACTTCATTGAGTTTCAATGTGCTGAGAGCCTCGTAGAGGTCCTTATGCTGGTTGTCTGAATGGAGAGCTTCAACTCCTTTATTTGTTTTCTTAGGCGGTGTTTCAACCCAAGTTATGATGTTTCGTCTTTTGAGATAGTGCCTCGGAAAGAACTTTGGCCTTTGCACGACTTCTTTGTATTTGACTAGTTGGGCCTTGTTGACTTTCTGCCCACGTGGATTGCTACGTGACACTTTGATTTTGAGCTTTTGTAGCAAGGTGTAACACTTCTTATTTGGGGAAGGATCACATCTTCTACAGTAGGCTCTTGGTCGAAGGATACTCTAATGGTTCAAACCATGAAGAGGACAAATACGCATATACAAACTTACGTAAAGATAGGATGAAAGAAAGCATATAAATGTGCTATTGTTGGAGCAAGTTACAAACTTTCAAGGATTATGTACTGAGAGTATAGTAAATGTAATGCATTAATTTTTCTCGTTCTCCTTCTAAATTTTAAAAATAGTTGAATTTGGAGGGTATGATCCTATGTTTGCCTTCAACCACACATTTTCCTATAAAATAATTTTACACGTAAAACGAAAACTTCTTTTTTAATCACACATTCTTCAAAAAATTGTTATACATTTTCTTACTAAAATGGGGCCAACTTGGGTTTTTGGTTTTTGTTTTTTTTTTTTCCTTATTGGTATTTGCGTTATTTCAATAAGTGAAAAATCTATATGATTGTAATAATTTTCATACAGCGAAAAGTTTTGACAATTCATAAATTTCATCTCCCTAATGCAACTACTCATTAACTCGACTAGATTAATCAAATTGTGTTAATGCATTTCCCCATTTTCTTTATTTTCGTATTTTTCCCTTGGTGGCCATTTTTTGGAAAAATATTGTTTAAATAGTAATTTTTTGGAGAATGTATGATTAGAAAGTAGGAAAAATTTTGAATTTACGTGTAGTATATTTTATTGTTTGAATATATAATTAAAATTGAGTAAGTAGAAAAAAAGTTTTAGAATGTGAGACAAACAGGAGCTTACTTACGTTAAATTTCTTGATTTTTAATCCATAGTTATTTTTTCTCTGTTTTTCTTCATATTGCCGTTCTCCCCAAGCTCGTTTCGGACAGGAAGGTGGACCGAGCCGAGCCTTGGCCTGTCCATAATCTTTTCGTATTGGTCCATTGCCACCTCTAGCTTCATATCACTAACTTCTTTGAGGCTCATCTAGAAAGGAATTGGGCTTAAAGCCCACACATTTGACGGGCCAATTTCAATTGTTGACATGGTTTGACTTCTTACAAAGCCCATGTTTTGCAGAGACATTGATACTGACGACATACAAAAATAATCCTGGTGGGTGGTGGCCTAGGATACGACAGGATCCTCGAGAAATCTTCCAACCAGTAACAACGCTCCATTCACCAACACTCATCTTTCTCAGTCCACGTGGCACCCCTCTCTCCACATCCTCCTATTTTCAAAAGCCAACTCTTCATTCTCTTCCAACACTTTCTTCCCTTTCCCCCAGGCCCCCCTCTCTCAGATTGTATAATTCTTTCTTATTCATTAATTGAATCATCAATGAACATTTGGGTTTATTAAGATTCAGGAGTCCCGGGCTTTTAGTTAAGAAAAATGGCCAATTTTTCTGCTTCTTTTTGTACCCCAACATTATATAAACTATATTTTCTTTCTCCAAACACCCCAACTGCTGTAGTTAAATGTTCTTTATCTAAATCCAGTAATCTTGAGTCTAGAAGCAGTATCAAGATTCTTGGAACTAGAATCAGAGCTGTTCAGAGAGAAGGAAATGCTGTAATAGAAGAGGGAGACAGAGAAATAATTACTAAATTGAGTGGTAGTGTGAATGGGTCTGCTAATGGTAATTACGGTAACGGTAATGGTTCGGTGGAGAATTATACAAATGGAAGTTTGAAAATTGAAACTGGAAGTTTTGCAAAGTATGTCAATGGGAACGGCAATGGAAGTGTGGTCATGAGTAATGGAAAGGAAATAGTGGAAGTAGTAAAATTGGAGGAGGGAATAAAGAAAAATAAGAGTGTGGAAGAAATTGGACAAGAGGAGGCGTGGTTTATGCGGAGCGGGCAAGGTCAAGTTGAGGTAAATTAGTTTGGTATTTCATGAAAACTTTATGAATTTTGGTTGAGTTTGGAAAGATTATATTGATTTGTTATAATGAGATGTTTGTTAATTATCTAGTCCATAGTAGTATGATAATTTTGTACTTTTTAATTTTAGGTGATCGGGATCCTTCTTCATCGGATTTTGCATTAGTTTCTGTGAACAGACTGTTGATTAAGTTCTTTGCAAACAAATTTTGCTTTTTTATATTTATTTTACATGTACAATTACATTAATGTTGGAGTTATTTACTGATGTCACAATCAGATTATTACAGCTTTTTCCTTCCTTATTCAAACATTTTCTTGATAGAGAGCAGGGAATGAGATCAATTGTTGTAGAGAGTGTGGTATAACTTAGATTATGTTTCTGTAAATAGAAACAGTTTGGTCGATGAATGTGCTGCAGCTGAAGATCCGTTAAAAAAGGTTATGTTTACTATATCCAAGGGAGTATATTTGAAGTCGTCGAAGATAATTATTAGTGGAAGTTAATAGAGTTAATCATGTTGCGCACATACTATTATACAGTAAGCAAAAAATAATAACAAAAGTTCTTAGTGTTATGTCTAATTTATGACTTTAATCATCAAGAGGAACATAAATTAGTCGTAAGATGGTTAAAGGAAATCAAGTTTCAAAATCACGCCATTTAACTAATATTTTAAAACGTCTGTATTCCCAAAATCTTAGTGCATTTGGTCTATAAATACATGGTAGAACTAACTCTTTACACACTGGTATTTATTTTTTTATTTTTTTATCTTAAACAGCATTTATCATAGTTTAATAAGGTAGGTCTGGATCAAATAAGCTGACCAGGATATAGATGATTTTATTTCCTTCCACACGAGAAGTTACTGTAAAAACACTGTGTTTGTTTTGGAATAGCTTAAAATGTTGCTGAAAAGTTGAGGTCAAAGTCAACAATTAATCTTAACTACACATTTCATGGGACCATAACTTTTTATCAACTTTATCAAAATCTCTAAATCTATTTTCAAATCCTTTGTCAAACAATTTTTATGGATAAAATACTAGGCTTTATACTTCTGCAAAAACAAAAATTTCTTGAGAAACTTTAATAGGAAGGACCAAATTGTGGTAAAATTGAACACTAGACACTAAAATGTTGAATTGTAATTTTTCTGAACTAAGGCGAGAAGTTTTTGCAACTTTTGGTGACCTTTACTGTGTGATTAAACCCTCAGATTTTGATAACATTGTTGAGGCCTGATCAATCTCTTATAAACTTTAATTTTTTTACAGGTATCTGTTGCCCCTGGGGGCCGTTGGAGCAGATTCAAAACCTATTCAACAATTCAGAGGACATTGGAGATATGGGGATTTGTTCTGACTTTTATATTCAGGGTTTGGTTAAACAATCAGAAATTCTCGTACCGAGGTTAGTCACTTGCTTAAAACTGAATTTTTTACACATCCTGGTATAAATGTTATTCTTGTCTTCATGATGATATGCCTTAGACATATTCTGCATTCTTAGGACAACTGTGAGTAAGTATCATTGGTGTGATTGTACATTGTGATCTTGATAGTGAAATATCAATTTGCTCACAATGAATATTTCCCTCCTCCAGTGGAAGTAAGTTTTTAAGCACATATTGAAAGTGTTGCAACGAAATTCTCCGAATGAACTGAATTGGTTGGGAACTTAATATTGGCCGTATGTTATTCGAATTTAGGTTTTCTTATGTGACCTTTTCTTTATTTAAAGTTCGTTTTTGAAGATGTAGTAGTTGGGAACAGTCTCATAACCTAGAAGTACCACTTTTGTGCTATTTGCAGCTGATGGTGTGACTAAATTTTTATGTATTTGGAATGGTAATAATGTTTCTTGACTTGGTAAACGTACAGAAAGTGATATAGTGATAAGAATCTTTATTATGATGCCTCTAGCAACTTCTTGTTTGAGCCCATAATCTTAGGCCAGCCTTACTAGCATAGAGAAGGTCAGTTTGTGTTTTGGTTTTTCCTACCTTTTAATCTTTTTGTGGTTTCTGCCAATAACTACTTTATATATCAATTTTGTGATTAGCTTACTATATGTGTCAAAGTTTCTTAGTTGCTTTCAATGCCATGTCTGTTCCATCGCTTTATCTTTCTCTCTATGCTTCTAAGTAAATTGGAGGACTCATAAATGCAGGTGGGGTGACAGAGGAGAAGAAGGTTCAGAAGCGGAAGGTCCTTGCCAAGTGGTTAAAGGAAAATATTTTGAGATTAGGCCCTACATTTATCAAAATTGGCCAGCAATTCTCCACGAGAGTGGATATTCTATCTCAAGAATATGTTGATCAATTATCAGAGCTTCAGGTGAAAATTACTCTTTATTCTTTACATCATTAAATACCATCCTTCTTTAAATTGGAATAATGTATGCTCATCCATTGTTTCACTAGCTTCTTTGTCTAAAGTCTAAGAGCACTTTGGTTGAGCCAGAAGGCAACAAGGCATCTATTTGTGATCATCATCGTCATTATTATCAATTTCACTTGCAGTTGGTGGATGATCCTCATCTTTCCTATACATGAAACAAAGAACTTAACTGCATTTCCATTGCATGCAGGATCAAGTTCCTCCTTTTCCATCAGAAATTGCTCTGGCAACAGTTAAGGAAGAACTTGGAGCACCCTTAGATGATATATTTGAAAGATTTGACCGAGAGCCAATTGCTGCGGCGAGTCTTGGTAAGTTTGATTCATTTATGCACGTTGACAAGAAGATAGTGTTTTGTTAGTCTGGGGTGATGCTTTCAACTCTATTTGGTTTGTGTTTTTACTTTTTATCTTGTAGGAAAACAAACCATTTTTGCATGTATTAATTGCACTTGTAAATATATGATTTATCTGAATTCTAAAATCTTCTGCTACAGGTCAGGTCCACCGTGCAAAACTGAAGGGACAAGAAGTTGTTGTCAAAGTACAAAGGCCTGGTCTAAAGGATCTATTCGACATTGATCTTAAAAACCTAAGGGTTAGTGACTAATATTTGAGGTTTCCTTACATTCTATTTGCATATGCTTATTGTGAAGATTCACTTTCCATAGCATTGAGTTCCCGGACCAGCAAATCCAGAGGATCGTTGTCATTTTTCACTTTGGAGATCTGCTATATTGTATTGTAATCATTTGAAAGAAAAATCTCACCAGTTTACTGCTCTTTTATTGTGATTGTGAACAGAAAACTGCGAGTAATCTTAAGTTTGCGCAACATCACCTATGTCACTACACTTGCATTGGTTTTGTGAATATATTTCGCAATTGTCTTTCGCTTGTCATGAAATAGATTGGACATCTTGACGCGTTTATATGTTTGATCATTTGGTCTCTTCAGGTGATAGCCGAATATCTTCAGAAGGTTGATCCAAAATCTGATGGTGCAAAAAGAGATTGGGTCGCTATCTATGATGAGTGCGCAAGTGTATTATATCAGGTAATCAGTTGGTATAAAATTAAGTTTTATGAAAATTGTACCCTTGCTGCTATGATCGTATAGTTGTTGTGACTGAAAAATATAGAAACTTTCAGGAGATTGACTACACAAAGGAAGCTGCCAATGCAGAGAAATTTGCAGATAACTTCAAAGACATGGATTATGTCAAAGTCCCAACAATATGTTGGGAATACACAACTCCACAGGTTTAATTTTAAGAAATCATAGAAGTTTGAATGATGAGAATATTTGATTTTCTACTGTAATATTTGTTCATTTGATCAATCTTTTTACATTCTGTAGGTTCTGACAATGGAATATGTCCCTGGGATAAAAATAAACCGCATTCAAGCTTTAGATCAGTTGGGTGTGGATCGCCAGAGGTATGAGACAATATATATGAACCACGTTAAGTGAAATTTTTTATGCTTCTGAGTTTGGAAAATAGAAATTACATTTCCGATTGCCGATATGATTCTCATGCTTGTTAATTCTCCTCAGGCTGGGCCGTTATGCTGTTGAATCTTACCTGGAGCAGATTCTATCACATGGCTTTTTCCATGCTGATCCAGTAAGTAAACCTATGAGCTTAACTTCACAAAGATTTGCTTTCTAGACTTACAGTCGAGAAAAAGGTTTAAATTATCTGAAGGAAGATCCATTCGTACTTTCATGTTTAGTTAAAACAGCAATGAAATGAGAGGAAAAGCTGAAGGAAGATCCATTATCTGCAATGGGCTTTTAATCTTCCTGAATCTGTGATCACATACTTTAATTAATTTTCTGTCATTTTGAACAGCTTACAGTTGAATAATGCCTGAATTATGTGCTTTCTATCAATGATGATGTTAATTTGAATATATGTCATATTATTTGTAGCATCCTGGAAATATTGCCGTGGATGATGTTAATGGTGGAAGATTGATCTTTTATGACTTTGGAATGATGGGAAGGTGCAATTTGATTCACTGCTTCCTTTTTTGAGAAACACGTCTTTGCGTAGAGTTTCTTCTTTTAGACATACTTATCTTCTATGCAAATAAACACTCGACCTTTACTCTTTACAGTATAAGTTCTAACATCAGAGAAGGCTTGCTAGAAACATTTTATGGAGTATATGAGAAGGATGCGGATAAGGTGATAGTTTCTCAATATTTGGCTTTCGGTCATGTCTGAATTCCGTTAAGGTTCAGCTATTAACATGAATGACATGTCTGATTATGAAATTAACGCTATGTATTACTAAGAAAAAGTTTTTATCTACTGTAGGTCCTTCAAGCAATGGTTCAGATGGGTGTTCTGGTTCCTACAGGAGATATGACCGCTGTCCGACGAACTGCTCAATTTTTCCTCAACAGGTTCTTCTTGGATCAACAGCTGATATTTCCTTTCAGCTTCATTTCTTCTTTCGCGAATTCGTTATACGCTAATTTTATTAATTCCAATTTTCTAACAATTGGGGACTAAGAACCGACAGCACATTAAATTAAGAATATCATCTGTTCTCATGCGTTTTTTGATACGATTAGTGGACAATGAATGAAAGTGGTTCACCCCTGACTTCTAACTCTCCCTAATTCTTTTCCATTATGCTTACACTGGATCTTCCATTTCAAGACGTATATCCTACGCAGTTTTCCATTACAGAACTAACACGACTCGAATCCAATAAAAATATTGGAATGCATCATTGGATTTCATTATCATTTCTTGTTAAAGACAATTTAAACTTTTTGCTCAGTAATAAGTGCATCTTTGCCAACTTATAAATTTTGATTTTTTAAATTGATTGTTGGGTAAGGTTTGTGATGAGTGAACGAAACCTAACCACGGAAAGGGCTTTTTTGGTGTTATGATATAGTTGGCTTGGCTTTTCCTCGAAGTGGCCTTTTAGCAATCCCTGTTATCTTGCCATTCATCATGTTTGAAGTCCTTTGTTCTTTGTTATTGCTTTTTCCAAATATAGTGGCCTCAAAAGGGTGGTTATAAGGGGTGTAATCTGTGTATGTTCTTTACAAAATTTGAGTGTCACTTGTGATGGCTATAACTATGCAGATAATTTGTGGTTCAGAGTTTCTTAGATATTCATTTTTAAGGATGCTGAAAGGTTATTGAATATAAATCTTATGAGAAGAGCTATGTTAATAATATCTATGCTAATAACATAATGAAATTAGGTTATGTTGGAAGTTTTTTCTTAAGGATGATTTCTTTTGACCTTTTTAACAACTTTTTTTAGGTAGAAATAGGTTCTGTTGTTTTCTACATTTCTGAACATTGCCCTGTTGGAAAAGACCTGTACTCTTATCTGCAAAGAAGTTGTCAAAAAGTCATTTTGTTTACTTGAGCAAGACAAAAATACGGATCGTGAGTTTCTGATGCAGGATGAATTAAGAATTTAGGGTTAATTATAATTAATAAGCTAAAGGGCAGAAGAAGAAGCCAGAAGAAGAAGAGAAGAAGGGGAGGAGGAGGGGAGAAAACGGCTGCAAGCCAATCTTAATTCATCATATTCATCAACTGTGTAAATTACAACGAAAAATCCAATAAATAATAAAAACCTAATGGGTTTGGGCCAACCCACTACTACAAGTCCAATAACGATAATAAATAAAAACATAAATGACAAGGTCCAATAACGATAACATAGATCCTGAGGGGTCCAATGATGTCCGCATCAGTTTCTCTATATTTTGTATTGAATTTCATGCATTGCACTAAAGGTCGAATTAAACTGGCGCAGCTTTGAAGAGCGTCTTGCAGCGCAAAGAAGAGAAAGAGAGATGGAAACTGCAGAAGTTGGATTCAAGAAGCCATTAAGCAAGGAGGAAAAAATAGATAAAAAGAAACAACGTTTAGCTGCAATTGGTAAGCTACTCTTGTCTCGTGTTTAGTTAGGCAAATAGTACAGATTTCGCAATTTCTAGAATCACATCACATTTATTGAGAGGTAGGATTCAGATTTCTTCTATAAATTATGCTTTGATGTCTTCCTGGTACGTTTTTCTCAACTGAAGCGGAAATTAACTATTTTATACAGCGTTGAGGTTATAATATATGTATTAATTTTGTTTTTCTAACAGATTAGTTTGTTTCTATTAATCTATTAGTGGACTTTTGCATTTAAACTCTTTTTGATTAAGTATTTCATGTCTGTGTTCGAGTTTTTGGTCTTTAATTAATTGATCTTCCTTCTTCCCTTTCATTTAGTCATACTGTTAGTCCCTTTCATCTCTCCAAGACATTGGATGAAAGGCAATAAGCCTCTACTTTTTAAAAAGTACAAATAAATAAGGAATTTCTTCTTATAGATGCTGTATCCTTTTAACAGGTGAAGATTTGTTAGCCATTGCAGCAGATCAACCCTTCCGCTTCCCTGCTACTTTCACTTTTGTTGTTAGGGCATTTTCAGGTACCGTACTTTAGCTACTTACTGAAATATTTTGCTACTACTGTTATTTAACCCAGTTTATCCTGACAGTTTTGGATGGCATTGGGAAGGGCCTCGATCCTCGATTTGATATTACTGAGATTGCTAAACCGTATGTGTATTTAAAAACATCAAGGCATCCGATAAGTAAAGTATTGAATTCCAATGGTTTTTTATTTCTGTTTTGCTTACATTTACTTCACGTACAATGTATTGCAGCTATGCTCTAGAATTATTGAAGTTTCGTGAAGCTGGTATTGAAGTTGTTGTAAAGGTAAATTCTCAAGACTTTTTAATGTCCTAATAGATTATTGCAAGATGTGATAATAAGGCAAGTTTTACTGTTGCTTGGTCTTGCTCATATGCAGGACTTCAGGAAGAGATGGGATAGACAGTCCCGTGCATTTTATAATTTATTTAGGCAGGCTGATAGAGTTGAAAAGCTTGCTGAAATCATCCAGCGACTGGTAAGTAACATGTTAGTTTTGATACTTGACAATTTCCCCTTGTTTCGCATGCCGTGAAATTTAAACTGATATTTATCATGTCTTTTTTATAGGAGCAAGGTGATTTGAAGCTTCGTGTACGGACTTTGGAGTCAGAGAGAGCTTTTCAACGTGTTGCAGCTGTTCAAAATACAGTTGGAAGTGTAAGTTAGCTTCATATCGAGTTACAACTCTACAAAGCCTTGTCCATACCTATCTGGCAATTAATATCAAGTTGGTTTCTATGATGCTCGGACTCTTCGAAATGGACGAAGTACCCGTGTCGGATACGACACGACATGCTATGGGTATGGGATATGTGTCGGATTCTCCAAATTTCAATCAGACACTTCGCCGTTTTTGCTTTTTTTTTTTTTTTCTTCCCCTTCTCTTCTTCGGCGACGGCACAAAGTTTTCCCTTCTTTTTCTTCTATCTTTTATCGTTGTCTTTTATTCTTTTTTTCCTTCTTTACTCTCTGTATTGATGGTTTAGGGTTTTCTTTGTATGAAATGAAAATGGTTCCTTGTAGTGCAACTTAGTATTCCATTAAGTTTAAATTGTAATCAAGTCCCTCATTTTCTATTTTATATAACATTTAGTAATTAACTTTCTATAATTGAAAACCAAACCCGAAAATTCTATTTTATTTGTTTTAACCCCTTATTCAATACTCATTTTCTTTGTGAAGGATTGATTTTGGTTTATTTAAAATGACATCTTGGGTTAATATAAAAAATTGAAGTTTGAAAGACGTACCAACGTACCCGTGTCCAAAATTTGGATTCTTTTTAACCATGTCCCCGTATCCTATATTTTAGAAAATAATGGATCCGACACTAAGATATATACCCGTACCCGAGTCCAAGCATCATAGGTTGGTTTTATAGTTACGGGACTATTGCATAAGAATAGATTGTGTGTTCCTTATCTTCAAGTACTCTCTCTCCAATTCCGACACAACTTGAGTGATAGTGAGATTTTATGTTTGTCCCCTTTTTACTGATAATTCTTGAGAATGCTTATTTGAAACCTTCTCGAAAGGACAAAAGGTTGTGGATGTTTGGTTCCTAGGGCTCTTTTTCGTGCAAGTCATTCTTCCATATTTTTGTTGATTTGCCGTACTACACCATCTTCGTCTCCATTCAAGTTCATCTGTAAATCTTATATTCCTTACATAATTAAGTTGATTCTATGGGTGGTCTTTCATATGGAATTTAATTCTTGCAATTTTTATGCTATAGGAGAAGTTTTTGAAGCTCTATATTGTAGAAAGTTATTGTCAAATAAAAAATTGCTAGTTCCCCTGCTTAGTGATTTCATTTTCCTGCACTATTTTGGACCAAAAATTAACAGGCAGTTGCTGCTGGAAGTTTAATTAACCTTGCGACAATCTTATACTTAAACTCCATCCGGGTTAGTCTCCCATTTATTAAACATTTTGTTCAATTGTTCATTGTGGTCTATTATTCGTGTTTAACTTAAAGACTTATTTCTGTTTGTAGACACCTGCGATGATCGCGTACACCTTCTTTGCGTTTTTCGGGTTCCAAGTTTTGATTGGTATTTTCAAGGTTAAGAAATTAGATCAAAGAGAGAGGCTGATCACTGGAACTGCTTAGAAATATAGTGAGTGATTTTTGCTTTAGTTGCTATTGTAGACATTTGGATTTTTCAGAAGTGATTACATGCATTCTCTGCTATGCTCCGTTTCATGCTCATAAGACTTATTTATTCTGGTACAGATTCAGAGTCGAAATTTACTTATAGGAAGAAGCTGTTCTCTTCCAATGGAAGCAAGATCTGAGGGCAGGTACTTGGATGTTTTTCCAGTACCTTTGTCCCTGGGGACTGTATTCTTCGAGTATCAAGATGCTGCTGTGTATCTGATTCGACATAAGAGCTGACAATTCAAAGTCAGTTTTCGGTTAGATTGGCTAATTTATTTGCTCAATACCCATGAAACTGACAAGAATTTTTCCCGAAGTCCATGGAAGCTCGAGTTTTCACTGGTGTACTGATGCTTATCTGCCTGTAGACTTATATGCAGATATATTGTTGTAAAGTGCAGTAGTAGTTACTGGAATTGATTTAAGATGTTCAATATTGAGGAACCAAAAAAACCATTATATAGTATATAACATGTTAAATTTATCGCAGTAGTGTAAAAACATATTTTTTGTGGAAATGAAATAAAATGTTGACTCGAATGTCCTTTCTGTACAGTTTTATTTTGCAATGGAATATCTCCCCCTTAAATGTGAACTATTTCTTTGTGTAACTTGTTGATGCCTTTCCAATTCAGTGCCCATCTTGTCATATTGGCATGTGAGTTGGAATCAGAGTTCTTTCAGCCAAAAGATGCGTTGAATTGAAGTTCTCTTTAGGCCTTCGCTGAATTTCAGTTAGGATTTTGCTATTTGTACAATCTAAAATAACAATGTGGTGTGTGGGCTAAAAAAAAGTTGGCTGAAAAAATAACTTTTTGTTTAAACTGTTCAAGGACATAATATCACGTGTATTTTGTGAACAAAATTGTCATCCACGTTATACATCAAGCATGATTCTTTGAGTTATATATGTATCTATGTTGAAGTGCAAAATATAGTCTCAGACGCAAATTTAGGACTTGTTTGGTAGGACTCATGCTTTTGCTTCTTATGAAAAAGCTCACGGGGAAGCTACATCTAGATCAGTTTTTTTAAAAATTCTTTTAACTAGACAAAATATTTTTAGAAAATTATAAAAAAAAAAAAAGGTTCAAAAATAGCTTTTTAATCTCATAAGCATTTTTTAACTTTTGAAAAGTCATGCTTAATTTGAATTCGCAATGCAACACAAATTAATCAAGACGACAAATAGGAGATTTATTTAATTTAAGGGATAAGCATTTTTTAACTTTTGAAAAGTCATGCCAAACATGCCTTAATTTGAATTCGCAATGCAACACAAATTAATCAAGATGACAAAAGGAGATTTATTTAATTTAAGGGATAATTACAGCAGCGGTACCAAACATTTCATTTAGTAGTAGACATGTCTAAACTTTTCGTTTGTGTCACTCACGATACCAAATCTTTCATAATATGACGAAATCCGTCACTTCATCTATTAGTTGACCAAAAGTCAATAGTCAGCACAATTTTTGACAAATTTCTGAAGGGTGAAATAGTCAATTCACATTTTTCATATAAAATAATTAAAATAATTAAATAAAAAACCAAAAAATAAAAATAAATTAAAAAGAATTCTCAATTTTGAATGTTTAATGGCAAAAAGCTTGCTGATAGTGTTCAAACTTTTTTGAATTCTCACTAGTTTTTCCTAAATTTCCCTTGATATTAAGAAGAAATATCACGTAAAAAATATTAATCTCCATTAATTACAGCATATATACTAGAGTATGTTGGAGGGTCATCAGATTCCACAAGTTCTTTTATATTTACCCTCACATGTTTAGCCAATCTGTGCACTATACTTCCTGCACCACAATAAATTGTTTATTGAATTGGTCAAGATTTGGGACTGCGCTACAAGTTAGTGAATAAAATAAAAAGACATTTTCAACCTTTTTGAAGGGTAAAGGTTAGCTAGTAAGACGATAAGAGGCCCCGTTGAAGGGGAAAAAATAGAATTCGGTCTGTTTATTACCTAACTGTATATGTATCATCGAATCAATCGCAATAAGTCGAATTCGAATATGGAAGGATGTGAAATGACACTTGGAGTGGGAAATTCAAGATTGAGGGTCGTTTGGCAAAGTTTTTGACTCAAAAACAATTTCTTTGACTCTTTGAATCAAAAGAAGCTCTCGAGATTAACAAACTATTTTTGAACATATTTATAGGCTCTTGTTTGGTTGTGATTAAAATAAGATTTTTAGTAAATTTTGATAGAAATTGATAAAATATGTTGTTGAAAAGTTATGGATCCCATATGAAATGTATGATTAAAATTAATTGTTGTCTTTAATTTGAATTAAAATCTTGACTTTAATTGCTAACAAATAGTGGCTAAATAATTTTTTTGAAGCGTTTTATCTGACTAGAGCGTTCTTCGAGAAAACTGATATAATGTAACTTTTTTCCGCAAGTTTTTATATAAGAAATAGAAGTAAAAACAAAAGTCCTGTCAAATGGATGCTTAGAAACTAAAATAACACAAGCATTCAATGAATAGAGAGCTCTAATTAGAATTTATCAAAAACATCAAGTAGAAGAAATTAAAAACGAGAGATTAACGGAGAATACAGAAGTTATAGTCCTAAGGCAACGACTGAGTGTAAATGTAATCTTCATTCTCAAAAACACTTTCTTGTGAATCCTCTTTGCACATAGCATTCTTTTTGTCACATTTGCCTTTTCCCTGCATCAAACCTCACTCATAAGCTATATACACATACATATATAACTGTGTGAAGTGTGTGAAAATTAATGCTTACCAAATTCAGCTTCCCAGAATTCACTGTTGACAGTTCATTCGTGAGTTCATGGCTATTTCCACCTTGACCGCTAGCCAACAGAAAATGCAGCAGTAAATACACAAGTGAAACAAGAAAAATGCTAGAAAATTTCATGTTTTGGAACTTAAACAGTGATTATACATACATGCAAGATTTATCAAGACTACAGTGTAGTGCTGAACTCTTATACTGCTTAATTGTGGTTTAATTCTGATGAGTGGGAAAGAAGAAAGATCTGAGTTAAATACATTATCTTGTGTGATTAGTTTATTATTGAAGTGGGTTGTGTGTCTTTTGACCTGTCTTGTGATTCCACAACAGTGAGCTCCAACACCAAGAGAATGGGTTGGCTTCTCTGCTGCTTTAACTTAAATTATTGCCCACAGGGAGAGTAGATATCAATGTGTTCAACCCTCGTTTCAAAAGTTAAAAAAAAAAATGATTTTGTTCAACCCGTCTCCTAACGTGTAGTTCTGATTCATTATTCCTATCAACGCTGACACATGCACAATTTGTAAACTTGGAGTTTGTTTGGCGCATATTTTGGGAGTAAGAATGCATTTTTACTGTTGATGTGATGTTGATTTGAAAATGAAGGAAAAATTATTGATGTGGAGAAAAATATTATTTTATTGAAGAATGTGTGGTTGAAAATGAACAGAAGAATGAAAATGAGAAAAATAATGTGGCTCAAACAGAGGGCTTACCCAAAAATGCAAGAAATTTTCCTTGTAAAGTATCGAAATATAATGAATCGATATTTAAATTTACGAGCCATGACATAAAATTGTTAACTTGGATGCAATGATGTGAAAAAAGGTGTTTTTAGAGTTAAATTGGAATTGATTCGTAGCAATGTAATTGATTAATTGGAGGAAGGTATGAAAATAAGAGATCTAAATACCAAAACCAAAAGTAAAGTAAAATGACACAAACAACCTTATAGTAAACAAAGCTGCAATCAGATAAGCAGGTAAAGACAACACACGAGTTTGACTGTAGCCTAGCTGCATGGTCCACAGGTCACCACTCGTCTCTCTCCTTCTTGCTCACTCGAACCTCACCATCCTAATTATCATTTTAGAGGATCCCACCATGATATTCAGCTTTTTCTCTTATAGAGCGACTCTTTATCACAAACAAATCGGATTTTATGAAGCCGAAAAGGACCCTGTTAAAAGTTGAGTAAAAAGGTATAGAAATGCCCCATTATAAGCTTGACAAATCGGTTTAACCTTTTTATTTATGTGTTTGTGGGCGTGGATTGAACGATCCTTCATTTTCGATAGACTTGCTTGACATTGCCCGTCAAAAACTATACGCAATGTTAATCCGACTTATGCTATACATTTATAGTCACACAACAAATGTCAAACATGACTTGAGGCCTCTATAGTTTCGAAGGCCTTAAAAATTTGTTATTGTTAAGGATATTTTTAATATCATTCACTAAAAATGAATAAAATGAATCGTTATCTTAAATGGGTTTTATTTCTTTTTATGTTATTTTTTGAAATAATTATTGTCCACCGGGAGTCCATGTGAGCTACAAAAGAGCACCATTTGCATGTCCACAAGCAAAAGGAATATTTGTACCTTGGTTTATAAAGCTTATCAAACAAAAAATGCGCCTCGACCACCTATGCTCTCCTTATCAAAGGAATGCAAAACAGCGACCCTAAAGGTTTCGGTCTGACTTTGACATAGATATCATTTAAGTGCCAATCATGACACAATCAAATCAATATGGACTTCAATGCGGTAAAATCATGCGTGCACACAACGAATTACTGATAATTGTCTGAAAGCACAAACCTTAAATAGAACGTTAGAACTTGGTCTTAATATAATTACGTTCAACATAATGACGAAAATGTGTTAACTCATAAAAATGATCAAAAAGTCTATAAGTCCATGTTTGGTATACATTAAAATTTTCATTTTCATTTTTCTACTCATTTTAACCATATATTCTTCAATAAAATAATATTTTTCATCACATCAATAAATTTTCCTTCTTTTTCAACCACACATTTTCCATCAATCTACTATTCCAGAATACATTTTTCCAAAATAATGTGATTCAAACACANTTCAACCACATATTCTCCATCAATCTACTATTCCAAAATACATTCTTCCAAAATAATGCGGTTCAAACACACCCTTAGATATTGTATATGAAGGGACAATTTAACTAGCAAAGGTTGAAAATCAAAAGATGAGAAATATAAAGAATGAAAGTCTCCAATCTATCATTCTCTACAAAGTTTCCTAGGATCAAGGCAAAACTTTGGGTCGATACTCTTGAAAATCTTAACATTATCTAATTGAAGTGTCTATTTGATTAAAATAACGCCGAAACTTCTTCTTTCTTTCTTTCTCCAAAAGAAAAGGGGCAAAACCCCGCCAAATTCCGACAATTTTTTTCTATTATTGGTGTTAAAAAATAAATTTTATTTTTCGAAATCAACCAAGTTTTCATGTCTATCTTGTTATATTTTACCCTATTCTTTTGATGCCATTCTCATTTCATGTCGATAATTTAATATTAGAGGACAAGATTTGGTGGGCAACTAAATATGATCCTGGCATGTTTTCTCCATCAATCATGGATTAAAATGTCAAGCATATGTCACAATCCTAAGAACTTTATTTCTATTTGAAGAATTATACACTTTAATTAAATTGTATTAATGTCATCACTTACACTTCATGATTAATAGGACATCTATTTGGCATTTAGCGCACATTTTAATCTACACAAATATATCAACACCCAAAGGATTCAATTTAAACTTGGCCAGATTTATACTTAATCTTATCCAAATCAACTTTTTTTTTTCTTGATTAAGGGAAAAATTGATCATTCATCTCTTAAAGAGACAATTTTATATGGTTGGACACTTCTATGGAGCTATTCTAACATATGAGACGTGCTAGATAATTAATTAATTTTGAAAGAAAAAATCTAATTAAAGAATGGATATGCCTTCATTCATTTTTCACATGTTTATTTTAACTTATAAGTTATTATTTTGTTATTCTCCAGACATATTGTATACTTAATTATAGCCCATAAATTACTTAAGGGTATGTTTGGTCCAGATTAAAATCTGATTTTAATATAAGTCAAAGTCAAACAATCAATATGCTATGTAATTTGAAAATTACAACTAATATATATATATATATTAAGATCTTTATAATTTTTTTAAAATAATTTTTATAATGTTCAAAGTGTGAAAAATTAATTTCACAACTTTAAAATTTTAAAAATATGTATGATGGTAATTTTGGTAAATTTATAGAAATGAAAGAATTTCCAATTATGTAGTTGAAATATTGATATACTTATTGATTTTTAACAAATATTAACTAAATTTCTTAACTATTTGTAACTTCACTCATAATCTTCATCAATGTAAAATAATTTAGTTTATAAATTAGTGGTAAAAATATTTAAAAATTTCCTTTAAATAAAACATTTTTAAAAATTATACAATTTAAAAATTGATAAAGATAGAATTAAACATTGACAACTTGGTATTAAACAATTAAAAAGGTAATTTCAAATAGAAAAGCAAAATTACTATGTGCTTAAAATATTAATTGTAAGATTGAACTTTAGTTTTTATGGACAGTACAAAATGATACGAAAACGCCGTCCATTTTTGGAATATAATATGTAGTTTATAGCCTGATGTTACACTCATTTGTCTTATGTGCTTGCCATGGCTTCTCAAAATTTATTGTAAAGAAAGATGCTCTCAACCAATGTGCGCCTCGCTCTAACATAGTTTATGGTTCGAATGTTCTTGATGCGACAAAATTTACGTTTGTTTCATGTTTATAAATTGTTTATAAACATTCAATCATCTGTTTATTCTTACATACCGAGAGACATACAAGTTCTACTCACTCATCAAACTTACGTTAATTGTTTTATGTATGTAATAAAATAATATTATACCCAAAATTTCTCATTTTTTCTAAATTCACTATTACAAAATATATATATATATTTTTTTTTCCCAAAAATAGTTATAATAGAGCTCAAACAAGGGCTAAAGTTCACATATCCCACTTTTGATCCGACTTTGTGCAAAAGATCAATTCAACTCATATACATACAAAGAAGTAAACGTATTGGGACAACCTAATAGAAGTGTTCAAAAAGTTTACTAACACGTTAATAGAGTCAAACTTAACCTGATACGTTTATATATTGTTGGACACGATTCAAACAATTTAGGGTCTTAAGCAAAATAATGAAAAATGTTATGCAAATAATCACAAAGAGAAATTCCATCGATGAGTGTGACAATTAGTATATGATTGAAATCAATATGTGACGATGATTCAAAAAAAAAAAATTTACCAACAGAGATCCCATTGTAACTCACTAACATATATTCGTTAGTAATTACCAATGAGAATGTCATCGGTGATATTATAAGAAATCGGTGATGGTGCACAGTCACCGATGAGAAGTCATCGGTGACGTCAATGATATAATTGTTGGTGATTCTGATTGAAATCAATGTGCCTATTTGATAACCCTCGTTTTTCATAGAAGTATAGATTTTTTTTTTCCATTTTCTAGTTTTTGACTTGTTTGATAATACATATTCTTCACGAAATTTCTTTTCTCTTTTAGTTGCACACATGCACATTTTTCATGAAATTGTTGAAATTGTTTTCCCACCTTTTAGGTGAGTTTTCATTTTCTAGCTTTTTTCTTTTTAACAATTGAGAAAAATTTTAGACACAATAGTAAAAAAACTTATCACTTTTATTGACAATTTTCTTGCAAAACAAAGTCAAACAAATGATATTTGGTATGGTAATTTTTAAAACAAATTTTTTGGCAATTGAAACAAATTCTAGTTCAATGGTAAAAGAAATTATCACTTTAATGGACAATTTTCATGAAAAATAAAGTCAAACGGACACCAAACTTTCAACATTTTTCAAGTGAAAAATTATACCAAAAAATACAATTAATTAAATTCTCAGTAAAACAATTTCTAGCCAATTCAATTATTTAGAATTCATTTTCTTTCCACACATTTCCACCTTTGCAAACAAACGGACCCTATATGTTTGTAATTCAAACGAAATTATTGACGACTATACTTTTGGTGATCATGAACGGTCGATAATCACTATACCAAAGGGAAGCCGATGGTGACATTGACATTTTTTTTTAAATTTTCTATAATTTTTATTTTTACAAGATTCTGACAAGTAAACTAAAATATATTTTTTATCATTTCATTATAATATTAAGAATTATAAGTTATATTTTTGTTTTTGTTTTAATATTAACAAACAAATTATTTGTAATAGCTAATTAATTTTTTTAATATTATTAATTAAACAAAATATGTAGCTTTAAAAATTGGAAAAATCAATAAATTGAAGGCCTTAGGTAACTGCTTAACTTGTCTAATGCTTGAGTCGACTCTACATGTTGTAACGCATTCTCCTAATAATATAAATTTACACACTGACTTATAAATTTTCCTGACTTTATAATCATACATTCTCAAAAGAAAAAAAAAAAATCATTTTCAAGAAAATCTATTTTTAAAAAAAAATTCTCTACAAACGGTCAATATTTAGTATTTACAATTGGGTTATCTTGCCAATTTTATTTTTTTTAATTTAAATATGTAGCCGTGATATAAGGATTGATAACTTAAAACATAAGTAATAAAATTTAATCCCAAAAGGTTGGAAGTGTGGTTTTCATTCTACAGTGGTATAAAATATAAACGATACTATTGCTATATGAAATATTTTAATGTCAGATAAAACATTAAAATAAAATTACTCATATTAAGTATCATTTTAATTTCATAATTTTACTTATAATATAATTTATCATTAAATAATTCTTAAAATTAATTAATTACTGAGAAATTAATAATAAGGAAATAAAGTACTATTCATTTGGTGTAACATTTGATGTAATCATTGAATATGACTACTCAAATTGACGTGAAAGTTGCACAAAATCAGTGTAAACCATTAGAAATGCTCTTAATCTACTTTGACAAGAAGTCGCTTTTAACATACAACTTCAACAACCACTAGCTAATATCATCAGAAGTTCCGAGCTTGAACGAGGTAAGCAAATGAAGAGAGATATTGCAGGCCTATTAGAATCCTAGTAGCAAATTGACACTTAAAACACAAGGAACTTGATTTATGTTCTTTTACGACACTTATACAAATTGTCTTCAATAACGTAAATCATCTAATTTTTCTTAAAATTGTCACGTGGCTCTCACGAAAATTAGTCTGTCTTCAAATTTTTGGGCATAATTTCAAGTCAAAAAAGAAAAAATCAAGCTTGATAAAGTTAGACATGCAAATATTATATCATAACTTAACAAAAGATTTAAATTCACATCATTTAATGAAATAAAATATTATGTATATATAAACATGCTAATATTCTCCAAAAGATTTCAATTCACATCATTAAACATGCAAATATTCCATCATTTTAAGGATGGATCGATCAACTATAATATATATTGTGAATCAACGATAATAAATGTCACTGATAAATATAAATTCACATCATTTTACGATCTTATGCAACTGGACCTTGAGCTCATCTCTTTACGAGCTAAAAAATCTGCCAATCTAATCTATCGTTGAAAGAAAAATGAGGTATAACGATCAAAGACTCTCTGATACTTATGTTAACGAAATTGGGATATAGTTGATCTTAGTTAAAATGGAGAGAATTATTCGGGATTGTGTACCTATAATGAGCGAAATAAATAGTTCAATCAACGGTTAAGAGTCCGCCATCGCCATTGTCACTTTCATCAACTTTGAGGCCGGATGGAAACTTGAGCCACTCAAGTACTTTTCCTTCATTAATTTGAACGGTATATTGAAGTGATCATGATAACTATCTTAACGTTCAAACTTAGGTTGCTAATTGGTTAGGACATCACATGTAATTTTTTGTTAGTATAATGCTATTCACAGTCAATGACTCATTTTATGTGTTAACTTGTTATTTAAGATATTAATTTCATATAATTATGTTGTTTCAAATAACAAACTAATGACTCAAATGACAAGTTTCCACATAGAATGATTACTATAATCGTTAACTATAAATAATATCATTCTTTTTGTTATATCCGTTGTAAATGTAATGATTACTTTTTAGACGACCTTACTTCACAAAGATGTTTGGCTTTAATGTTTTAACTTTCGGTTATGAAACCGAACATAGAGCCTACTTTTGGGAAGGCCAAGGATTGTCTTTAGTACATAAACACGTGAAATTTGGGCATGGCGTCTTTTGGACAGATATTGTGTCGAGGAGATTGAAGATTTAGGGCCTGTCTGGCGCCACTGAAAATTTGGATTAAAAGTGAGTTTTGGACCGTTGAACCACTCAACGGTAACATTTTCACAAAATGGGCTGAATGTGTGTGAGAGAAAGTCAAACAAAACGGCTAGAAAATCAATTTCACCCTGTTGAAAATCGGAACCAGACAAATTCTTAGACCTTATCTTCTTTGCTTGTGTTGTACACTTGTACTCGACACCATTGCATTTCAAACGACCTGATATTTGTACGCAACAGCCAACACGTATGCTAGGGGTACAACAATAATATTCTTTTTTTTTATATATATATATATATAAATCGAAATTGTTGGAGCAAATCATGCTTTAAAAAAGGCATAAGCTTCAAGTTGGAGAATGAAAAAGTTCTCTTAGAATATATCGATTCCTTAAAGCACATACATCTTGATTTATAGCATATGGGTCCCATAAATGGATAAACATACACGGTAAGTGAACAAGAGAACGATTAAATAAAATGACGAATTTAACCCTGAGTGATGGAAAACCCATGTGAATGGTGAGTGGGGCCTCCGGCCTCAGAGTCAAAAACTCAGAATGTGGCTTTCTTTACAGTCTGTAGTTGACTCACCTCCACCAACCAACGATATGCCCCTCACCCTCTAAAACTGCCTTTCTAACAAAAATGTTGCAGACACTCACGCTTTCAGTGTGTATATTTGGTGCCACTGTCTTGTCTCCACTCGTAACGGCAACGGCCAACGGGGATAAGGAAAAAAATATGTAGAAGTCATTCAACTATTAGCGACTGTTAAATTCAGTCCATTAACTTTTCATTTTTATCAGTTAAGTCATTGAGGGCCTGTTGATAGAATTTATTTGGGAATAATGAGTTATGGAATAGTATTTTTTTGGAGAATGTGTTGTTAAAAATAGGGAAACTTTATTGATTTATGTGTAGAATATTTTATTGTTTGAATGTACGGTGAAGAAATGATACTATAGCAAATAATTTAATTTTTTAAAGGATGACAAACAAGGTCAGAATGTCACTTTATTCATTTTTTATTTAGGGGTTGTTTGAGCATTTTTTTTTTAAAAAAAAAAATAAAAATAAAATTGCAATAATGTTATGTTGGAAAACGTGTGGTTAAAAAATATGATTTTTTTTATATTTGCGTGTAATATTATTTTATTAAATAATGTGATTAAGCCCCTGTTTGGTATACATTAAAATTTTCATTTTCATTTTTCTACTCATTTTCAACCACACATTCTTTAATAAAATAATATTTTTCATCACATCAATAACTTTTTCTTCTTTTTCAACTACACATTCTCCATCAATTTACTATTTCAGAATACATTTTTTCAAAATAATGTGGCTCAAACACCCCTAAAATTGAGTCAAATCACTGTAGAAAGATGTATTTTGATGAATTAATCTTAATGTACAGATAAAAGTTTCACAGAACTTTTACCTATTCTCACATGAGTGGGTCCCGCATGGGACCCACGATAATAAAAAAATGGCCAAAAAATCCCACCCCCCCTCCCTATTGTGAGGTCTCTGTGGGGGTCTCTGTACCCCAAGAATGGTTCTATTTTGATGGAAAAAATGAGAGATTAAAGAAATTGAGTCACTTTATACAGGTGTCTAATATGATGTGATGTCTAAAATTTAAAATTAGAAACAACAGGAAAAGGAAAATATGGAAAAAGAAGACCCACTGGAAATGAACTTAAAAAATTAGATAAGGAACAAACAAAATTGTGTGTAACATAAATAAATTTGTAAGATTTTCCAGTTGTAAATTGAGTTCGTTATGCAGCAATGACAACATAAGAATGAAATGTCGGTCAACATCTCTATAATGACATGAAACACGTTGTCGACCAACATCTTTATAATGACATGAAACACGTTGATTTTATTATAGAAAACATTAAAGTTCGATAACATCTAAATTTTTACCCTAAATACAATTTCATTTGACAAGTTATGATCCTAACAATTACTAAGTTAGGTAGTAAGTGGGTAAACTTTGTAAAATGGCTTATTCATTGTCTATAAATTTATAACATAGAAAATTTTAAAGTCCGATGACCTCTAATTTTTTGTTGTAAGTTAGAAGATAAGTCGGTAACCAAAAACCCTTGTATTTATAGATTAAAAATTTAGAGATTGTTTTTGCGGACTACTGTACATGGAGCGAAGTTTATCCAGTAGGTACTCACGAATAGCGGCTGCGATTTCCTACGTCAACAAAAAAAAAAAAAAAAAAAGAGATTGTTCTATCATAAAATGACTTATTTATTGTTCTATCTAATTTTAATATATAAAAATTGAAAAAATTCTCCTTAGGAAGAGAATCCAAATATAGAAAAAAATTTAAGATTATTCTTTTTTTTTTTTCACATGTAGAAATATTAGCCACTTTCTTTCTTTATAAACAAAAATCCTCTTCTTTCTTCCTCTCATCTTCCCTTACAACTCATTTTCCATATATTCAAACCTCACTCTTCTACCAATCTCACACACACACACTCTCTCTCTCTCTCTCTCACATTCACGCAATACCAAAGTTACAGAGTTACAGCGCAGCACAACTATACACAAAGATACATACAGGGTACCAACTCATTCTTCCAAATATAGAAACCCTAATTTCATCCCCTTCTTCTTCTTCCCCAACCCCACAACCACCGCTAAATGCCTCACTCTTGACCTCCATTTTTATCCACATTATCACTCTACAAATGACTTTTACTTTCTTTCTCGCTCTGTTTTTCCTCCCATTATCACTCTTCAGCCATGCTTCGGCGGTCGAGGCTGAAATCCGATCACTACTCGAATTCAAGAAGGGGATAAAGATTGACCAATCTAGCAAAATCTTCTCCACATGGGTTTTCCCCGCGGATCCCACCGCTAACCTCTCCGACTGCCCAGCTACCTTCCATGGAGTTTCGTGCGACCAATCCACCAGCTTTGTCACTGCCATTACCCTAGACCGCCTAGGCCTGGTCGGAGAGTTGAAATTCACCACCCTTGTTCCGTTGATGTATCTCCAGAACCTCACCCTTTCTGGGAATTCCCTCTCCGGCCGCCTTGTTCCGACCCTTGGTCTAATGACATATCTCCAGGTCATAGATCTCTCTGGAAACAAGTTTTACGGGCCCATCCCGGCCCGTTTGAATGACCTTTGGGCTCTGCATTATCTCAATTTGTCGAACAACATTTTCTCAGGGTGGTTCCCTCCTGGGATCAGAAACTTACAGCAGTTAAAAGCATTAGATTTGCGTTCTAATCAACTGCAGGGAGATTTACGAGGGATAATTTCTGAGTTGAGGAATGTTGAGTACCTGGATTTGAGTGGGAATCAGTTTGTTGGGTCAATGGAAATGAGTGTTGAAAACGTATCAAGTTTGGCCAATACTGTTCAGTATGTGAACTTGAGTGGGAATGGGCTGGGGGGCGGGTTTTGGGGTAGTGATGCAATGATGTTGTTTCGGAACTTGAGGGTTTTGGATTTGAGTGATAATGGTATCGTTGGGGAACTGCCGGATTTTGGGCAATTGCCAAATCTACAGGTTTTACAGCTTAGAAGCAATAAGCTTTCTGGCTCGTTGCCGGAGGGGCTTTTGCAGGGTGCTGTCCGGTTGTTGGAGTTGGATCTCAGTAGCAATGGTTTCTCGGGTGAGCTTTTGTTTTTCAATGGTGATGGTAATATTATGGCTTTTGGAATTTTTATTATCTCAGTATCTACCTTCAACTTTGATTGATCAGTGACTTTGATTGTTATGTCATTGAGAAAATGTGTGCGCCTTTTTTTGAATTATGATGTGACATTTATTACTCTTAGTTAATAATTACAATAATTCTTCTAGCACCAGGGGTGTTTGATCCCTGTTTAAATGGCAACACATGATAGGTTTTATTAAATAGGCCATAACTCCTTCATTTAATTGAACCTACGATTTAATGCTACAATTGCTGCCACCTAGACCGGTGGTTCTAAGTATCATTAATCTAATAACTTTGGTTATAAGTGGAAATTCTAACTGACACTAGGTATTTTGGCTGTTTATGGGGCGACTTTTGGTCATTAACGATTTTATGCTTCGTGTATCTGCAATTGCGTGTGTTTGACAACAATGGGCTTATCTTTTGTGAGTCAAAGAGAATACAATATCTTTGTCATTTACGCTAATAGATTAGGATGAAAATATATATTGGCTACCTACGATGCCAAAAATTCAGTTTGTTATTGTCCTGGAATTAGAATGTTTAGCTCGTGGGGTCTTGGTTTTCACTTACCATATAGAGTATCTAAAGGTCAAATGCAGAGCTTAAAGAGTTATGTTGTTTTGTTGTGAGAAGTATTGTGAATGTAGTCAGTAACCGACATGAAGTCTTAACTAAAAGTGTACAGAGATCAAAGACACGACCACACGTGCCATTCACAATAAGTAGTCTACAAGATTAATGCTCCAGCTACAGATATAAGGAAAAGAAAGGATACCTTTGCTTTATATCTTGACTGGAACTCAGAAACTCTAGTTCTTTAAATGTTGGCTCTTAACTTATTACTACATATTCTACCTGGAACACAAATTGAGAAATTCCTCATTATTTAATCTTTAAGGTATGAGTTCAAATTAATTGCTCTATTTTGTAATGCATTTCATTTTATATATTCTATGGTGTGCATGCTGCTAGCATGAACTATGTAGGTCATGTCACATCATACTGCCTATTTTCTGTAATTAGACATTGGCTGTCCTTTGTTTGGCTGGGTTGACAGCGTTGGACATTTAGGTGTATGATAAACCTTTAAAAGGCATCTCAAAATAACTTTTTGTCATGTTTAGCATCTTAAATGTTATTATCAGTTACTTCAGAGATACTGCAATCTCATATTCCACAATGCCTTTTTTTAGCAAAAGCATGTAATATTCACTCTCTTTAACTGAAAATCTCAATATGGTCGTGTTGGAGCAGTAATTCGTGTTTGTTGTCTTTTGATATTTTCCTTTCTGTAATTACTTTTGTTTCAAAATTTTCTTTAAAGGTATTCTAAATATTCATTTCTCTTGCCAGGTTCCGTTCCAAATATCAACTCAACAACTTTAGATGTGATGAATATTTCATCAAATTTACTCTCAGGCTTGTTGCCACCCTCATCAGGAAATTGTCGGGTTGTTGATTTAAGCAGAAATATGCTATCAGATGACATATCTGTTCTGATTAATTGGAATGCCAAGTTGGAAATTCTAGATTTGAGCTCAAATAACTTGACTGGAAGCATGCCCAACTTGACACAGTTCCAAAGATTGACTATGCTCAGTATTAGAAACAATTCCTTAGAGGGTATGTTGCCTTCTTCATTGGGCTCCTATCCAAAGATCAGCACAGTTGATCTTAGCTCTAACAGACTTGATGGTCCGGTTCCGCGAACCTTCTTTACTTCAACAACCCTGTCAAATTTGAATCTGTCTGGCAATCATTTGACAGGATCAATTCCTCTTGAAGGTTCTCAGACTAGTGAATTATTAGTTTTACCTTCTGTTCCACCAATGGAGTCTCTAGATCTTTCAGGAAACTCCTTGACGGGTGGATTAACTCCTGATATAGGTAACTTTGCGAGGCTTAATTTATTGAATCTCGCGAATAACCATTTATCTGGACATCTACCTAATGAATTGAGCAAACTCAGTGGCCTGAAGTACATTGATTTATCCCACAACAGCTTCAACAGTCACATTCCTGATGGACTTACATCGAGCCTGGAATACTTCAATGTGTCATACAACAATTTGTCGGGAAATATCCCTGAGAACTTGAGACGCTTCCCCAGTTCTTCATTTATACCTGGAAACAGCTTCATTAATGTGCCTGGTGGGCCACCGAGTAATGACGTTCCCAATAATATTGAAAGACCAGGACATCACAGCTCGAGATCTAGTATCAGAGTTGCTATTATTGTTGCATGTGTTGGAGCTGCGGTAATGATTGCCTTTGTTCTATTGGCTTATCATCGGGCTCGACTTAAAGATTTCCGTGTAAGAAGTGGATTTTGTGGCCAGACTGCAGGTAGCGACGTTAAACTAGGAAGGTTTAGTGGGCCTTCACTTTTCAGATTCCATAGCAGCACCGAGCCTCCTCCGACTTCATTAAGCTTTTCTAATGATCATTTGTTGACTTCAAACTCAAGATCGTTGTCTGGGCAAATGGAGTCTGGTACAGAAATTGTTGAGAATGTATTGTCCGAGGGAGTGGCTATTGGCGTAGGATCTACTAAATGTCAAGAAGATGTCCACCCTACAACATCTGGAAGAAGGTCTTCTCCTGGGTCCCCTATAGCTTCCTCACCTAGTTTTATTGACACTATAGAGCAAACTGTTACACTGGATGTATATTCACCAGATCGATTGGCTGGGGAATTGTTTTTCCTGGATGCCTCACTAGCATTTACAGCTGAGGAGTTATCGCGAGCTCCAGCTGAAGTACTTGGTAGAAGTAGCCATGGCACTTTGTACAAAGCTACCCTAGACAATGGGCATATGTTGACTGTGAAGTGGTTAAGGGTGGGATTGGTCAAACACAAGAAAGAATTTGCAAAAGAAGTTAAAAAGATTGGATCGGTAAAGCATCAGAATATTGTTCCTATACGGGCTTACTATTGGGGACCAAGAGAACAGGAGAGGCTCATTTTAGCAGACTACATCCAGGGGGATAGCTTGGCTTTACATCTTTATGGTAAGATACGTTACTCTCGCGTTACGTCTGGGTATCATCTACTTTAAGACGCTTTTCTTATTCTTCATATATACACTAAAAACTTCCCTTCAATGGAGCCACATTTGTCCATTGATGCAGTTACTGAATATATATACACAAGTTCATTTTTTAAGTTATAAATAAATATTTATTTTTTCCCCAAAATTAATTGAAAAAGTTGGATGTGAACTATGGTTTTTTTATCGAGAAAATGCTTGGATATCTGGAAAAGATCTACAGAATCAGATTAGTTGCAGTTTTATGGTATTCCAAAAATCATCAGTTTCTAAACTGGAAAATAGTTGGTTGCTGTCTTTTGTTTCTTCCTTCCTTTGTCTCTATGAACTGCCTATGAAAGGAAAATGATCCTATCTGATTCCAGTTCAATACAATTCTTCCTTTGAAACGACCCTTTTGGCCATGCCCAATTGAAATGGTAGGTCTAGACTGTCATTTGATGGCCATTTGGAATTTCTTAAAGCTTTTTTGCATCCAGGATCTTTAGGAACAGCAGTTGAATCTATATAATAATAAAAGGACATCATCACATTTACAGATTATTGATGGCAGTGATGTCTTTTTTAGATTACTAACTTTAAATACTCTTGGCTTTTGGTTCCTGACTACATTTGGGCAGTGCAGGGTGGTTTTGAATGTATTGTTTTAGCAGAATAATTACGAGTAATTTTATGCAGAAACAACGCCCCGGAGGTACTCCACATTGCAGTTCAACCAAAGATTGAAAGTTGCTGTTGATGTTGCTCGGTGTCTTATATTCCTTCATGATAGAGGCCTTCCTCATGGAAACCTAAAACCAACAAATATACTCTTGGAGGGCATGGATTACACTGTTCGGCTTACAGATTATGGTCTTCACCGCCTGATGACCCCAACAGGCATTGCTGAGCAGATCCTGAACCTGGGGGCTCTTGGATATCGTGCCCCAGAACTTGCAAGCGCAGCCAAACCTGTCCCATCTTTTAAGGCTGATGTGTATGCTTTTGGTGTAATCTTGATGGAATTGTTGACTAGAAGAAGTGCTGGCGACATTATCTCTGGTCAATCAGGTGCTGTGGATCTTACGGATTGGGTTAGACTCTGCGATCAAGAAGGACGAGGTATGGATTGCATCGACAGAGATATTGCAAATGGAGAAGAACATTTGAAAGCAATGGATGATATGCTTGCCATATCGCTGAGGTGTATTCTTCCTGTCAATGAAAGGCCTAACATTAAACAAGTCCTTGAAGATCTCTGTTCCATATCAGTGTGAAATTTTGTACATGTTGCCTTGGAATTAATTCTTTTGTAACTGGTTTATTGTGTATTTTTTCTATTTTTTATTTGGTTCCTTTGCCTTGTAATTTGGGCTCATTTTCACCAATTTCTAGTTCCCTTCGAATTTTTGTGTAAAGGGATGTTTTATCCATTAATTATTTGACCGAATTCTCAATTTGATCTCGAGTTCTACAGTTGCAACATTGTTATTTTTTCATCCTGTACGTTAGCTGCATGCTGTAATTGTGTTTTGACGTCATCTATTTACGAAAATTTAATACGCAAGTCCTTTTAAAAGAAAGCGAGTTCGGCTAGTGGAGGAGATAATTGTATACGTCAATCCTTTTAGATGAGGTGGTTCGACCAATGTAATGTAAAATTTCAGCATCCGATCTGGTTTTCTTTTAATAAAGCAATAAGCCAAACAAAAAAGAAAAAGAAAAAGAAAAAAAGGAAGGATTGAAGACCGGTTCACGAATTTATTACTCATCGGTGAATTTGAAGACAGGTTAAGAATATGGTAATTAGCACGTAACGTCCATACCTTTTCATCTATTTTCTCAATTAAAAATTTTAAAATGACGAATATACCATTCCCTTTAAATAAAAGAAAAAGTAAAAGTAAAAACTAATTGCAACCCCATAGTCCTATTATTATTATTTTTTTAACGAAAAGTCTAAATGAATCCCAAATAAATTATTAAAAGGGTAATTAGCACATAATGTCTATGTCTTTCATTTTTTGCGGAAAACGTCTATACCTTTCATTTTTGACATTTTTACTCGTAATTATACATTTGACTGTACAAACCATCATTTATATCTATTTTCATCCAATTTCTTAAAAAAGAGCCATGAAATGATAAATATATCCTCCTATTTAAATAAAAAATTAAACAGTTGATTACAATTATAGTCCCAAATTTTTTTAAAAAGTGCAAACGAGTCCCAAATAAATTATTGAAAAAATAGATTTTTTTAAAAAATAAAATAAAAGTGTAAACGTGCTCCAAATAAATTATTAGAAAATTAGAAAATAGCTTTTTCTTTTAAAAAATGTAAACAAGTCCCAAATAAATTATTAAAAAAATAGAAATTAATTTTTTAAAAAAAGTGAAAACGAGTCCCAAATAAATTATTAAAAAATAATTTTCTTTTAAATAATATGGTATATTCATTATTTCACAACTCCTTATTGAGAAATTAGATGAAAATGAATAGAAATGATGATTTGCGCAATCAAGTGTGTAATTACGGGTGAAAATGCCAAAAAAATCAAATGTATGAATGTTTTCTGCTAAAATAGGGAAAGGCTGGGACAGTATGTACTAATTACCCTTTTAATAATTTATTTGAGATTCATTTACGCCCTTTTTAAAAAATTGGGACTATGATTGCAATTACTTTTTCTTTTTCTTTTTCTTTTATCTAAAGTGAAGGGTATATTCGTCATTTCATAATTTTCAATTGAGAAAATAGATGAAAATGATCTTTTGTGCAATGAAATATGGAAATAAGGGTGAAAATGTCAAAAAAGAAAGGTAAAGACGTTTTCCACAATAACAATAAAAGATGAGGATGTTACGTGCTAATTACCCGTAAGAATAAAGCTCGAGGGGAAGTGTTGATGCATAAAAATGTGGCCCACTTAAATGGCCCAAGAGGTGATGCCCCAAATAGGAGATTTGAAAGATAGGCCTAAGAAAACTATGGAAAAAGGGCCAAGACAGAATTGTGCAATGAAGAGCCATCATTGCCCAAGTCTATAGGATGCCCAAACTCTGGGCGAGTACAACATTTTATTTAAATACTCAAAGCGACAGCGTTATTATCGGCCAAGCTTACGGAATGCTCAGAATTCGGACATAGTACTATTTCAAGCAATGGTTACCAAATCAGTTAAAAAGCAATCTCATCATACCCCACGATCAAGGAAGCACTGGTTATTAGCAGTTTGATAGTG
>CAIGRF010315805.1:0-11005 GCA_903798235.1 Fraxinus ornus | reverse complement strand
TCTCAAAATTTCAAAGTAAACGCGTTTTCCATTTTTATGTTTTCGAAAACAGTTTTTCAAAATGACAAAAAGAACGCGTTTTCAGAAATTTCAAAACAGACACTCAAAACACAAAACACAAAACGAATTCAAAACTCAAAACACAAAACTGAAACACAAAGAGAACGGCACCTTATTTTCTAGAGATCGGGAAGTACTCATCGGTTTACCCGCTTGCTAAAACCCTCTATAGCCGATTGAATGGTTGGATAGACAGTCAATTGTTTACTATACTTCCTATATCCCACTCTTCCTCTCTCTCAACCTACTAACCGCAATATGTTAGATTGGAATGCCTCCTAAGTTCGGCTTGCAGAACCATCTTTCGAGTAGGTATTATGTTAAGGATGTAGTTGGGTGGCCCCTTCATTGGGGTACCTTTTCACCTGATCGCTCATTGGTTGTTGACTATGATGCACCGACGCGGACAAGTGTGTCCGACACGATACGTGTCGGATACGCCGACACACGATTTTTAAAAAAGTACAGATACGACGCGTTAATTAAGCCCATGTTTGACCCACATTATTTTTTTCATTCTCATTCTTCTACTCATTTTCAACCACATATTCTTCAATAAAATAATATTTTCCATCACATCAATAACTTTTCCTTCTTTTTCAACCACATATTCCTCATCACATCACTTCAAAAAAATGCATTCTCTCATTTTAATATACACCAAGCATATTCTAAATTCTTATAAATTCTTCATTTATATAGTATAAATTATTTTGTATACTTGTTATTAATTTTTCTTGTTAAAATCTTTTAAACATGAGTACCTATTTGTTAATTGCTAATAACTTTGAATTAACAATATTTAATATTTCTAATATAAAAAGAAAAACAATTACAGTAGAGTGTCCAAGAAGTGCTCTGACATGGACACACTACCATAATTGAAGTGTCTATACTACAGATGCTGACAAATCCCACCTAGAAGGGCCAATGTTGAGGCTACCATCACTTCACGGCAAAATCCTTAACATCTAGAACAGTAGACTAATCGATGACTTTTGAACATCATTAGGAGTTGAGTAGCTGCCTTCAATGAGAGAGGGTGAAAACTCCGTACAGTTACGGTACAACTCAATATAGCAAAGGATGAAGTCACTGATGTGATGACAAGCATCCCCGATAGTTTGAAGGAGTAATGCAAAACACCCAAATTTTGATAATTCTTTGGTGATCCAATCCTATCTTGATCATGCCCAATTAATCCTATCTTAATCATGCCCAATTACCCCGTTCGACAAAAGGTCCATTCCCAAAGAGTCGATCTTTACTTTAGCTATTAAAGCTCTCTTGATTGATCGGTGGGTGATATTCAGAATCCTCATTAGTAATGGAATCCAAACTTTGAGTTTGATTGGAAGTTGGAGTCTCGTTCATTAATCCTGCACTGACAATACAAACCTAATTCCTTCATAAGCTCTTAACATTCGCTTTAAGCCCTCGTTTGACTTTCTGGGAGTCCTCAACTCCGTATTTCATTATTGAATCTTTTCGGCTTTTCGACGTCAATTAAATCACATAGTAGGAATTAAATGAAGTACTGAAACAAAAAGAGATATACGAATCTACAACGCAAATACGCAATAATAAATTTCATAAAGGGAATTAAGGGGGGAAAAAAGTTACCTCTTAGAGAGAAGAATTTATTGGAAGAGACAGATAGAAGAAAACCCTAAAATGGAAACGGAAGATGGGTTAGTGTTTTTGTCTGGTTTCGAACAGGCATTTGTGAGAACGAGCACCATAGGCGGAGGTGGAAGTGGAGCAACCCAATCTGACCCGATTACAAATATTGATGATCCAACGACCCGTAAAAACGTGATTGGCACTTTCCACCTTCTCGCAATTTTGTCCCTAACCTTTATTTTCAGACAACCAGATCATCAACATCTATAAATTGATATGAAGCCACGTAATGAATCAAATAAATAAAAGAGTTCAGTTGTGAATACTATAACCACCTGATACCTGAATCCAATTCTCGTCCCTTTGTGTTTTTTCTTCTACGACTTTCTTCACCTTTTACAATGTTCCACGACAAAAAGAAATACAAAGAAAACAGTGGGTCGGGGTGGAGAGGCCATGTTTGGCTAAGCTAAATGCTGGTCAAAATCTCTTTTAAATCACTTATATTTACCAAACATATTTTGCTAAAAGAAATTTGCTTTTTATATAGGGATGAAAATTTTTCCAGTTGCTCTCGACCTGCCCCACATGGCAAGATGGAAAATATGGTCCCCACCCCGAATTTTCCAATCTCAAATATTTAACTTTTTTTTTTCAATATAAATTATATTAAAGAAAAAAGTAATATAAACAATAACTAAATGGGGGCGATGAATGAAAATAATTTAATCTCATCCCCGCCCACCTCTTGAAAATCTCCCGAAAAGTCATGTCATACTGTCATCTCTATCTATAAAAGCAACAAGAGGCTCATTAAATTATTTAAGATTAGGAATGGCAATGAGAAGTGTTTGAGGAGAGGATCCCATTCCTCAACTTGTTTATGTGGGGTTTTATCGGGACATCCTCAATCCCAATTTTTTATTTCGTTTATTTTTTTTTTTATTTTAGTTTATGTCAAATATTATATGCAACTATTAAATAATCAAATAAAAATTTTAAAAAAATTGAGAAACTACGAAAACATAACTAGATATAACATGCATGATATTTTTTTGATGTAGGACAAAATAAAACTCATTAACATAGTCCCACACTTTAAACAATATGGAAAATGAATCTCACGTTGGGTTCTTAAAGAAAGTGTCATAATAGTAGTCTATATGGACATAAATTGATTAGTCTTTTCATTAAATGGACTATGAAGCCTCTCAGTACATTTTTATTTATTTAATTAATAAAAAATGAATACTAGTTATACATTAAAATAAAAAATATTCATAGGGGCTCGGGTGGAGGACCCCCATCGTTCCTACCCCATCGTCGAATTGAGATATATACTTTTCTTCCCCTCCTCGCCCTAGACACGATTAATCGTCTTGTTGTCATTTCTAGACATGATCAACTTAAGCCCATATTTGTCTTTCACTTTTTCAAAAGCTATTTTTTTTTTCTATATACTCATTTTTTATAATACATTCACGCAATAAAATATTTCACATATAAACACAAAATTATTTCCTACGTTTCAACCACACGTTCTCTAAAAATTACTATTCAAAATAATATTTTTCAAATAAATAAATAAATAAATAAAATGGTTACTGTAGATAGTATATTCTACAATTGAGAAAATCGGATCAATTAGGCCACTAGCAATCTTGCGAAGCTCAAGAAAAGTAGAACGAGGAAGGACAACAAAAGATCTTAAGAGGACACCGGTGTGGTGCCGATCGAAGACCTTTCGATGGTCAAATCAGTAAAGCTTGTCAAGAGTTATACGAATGCTTGGCGAAAAGTAAGAAGAAGTAACTTAGAGTGGAGTAGTTTTTTATACCTGAACGTTTGACTGACCACGAAATTTATAGGAGTGGAATAACCGTATAGGCAGGATTGGCGAGGACTCTGCGAAATTTTCTGGTCTGTTGGAGTTGAATCTGATCAGATCTATTCGGTTGATCTACCCAAGCCGTTTACATACAACTCTTACTTGATCTGGTCAAATCATAGTGTAATTTATCTTGGAGATAAATTATCGGAGTTTTTGAATTGACGCATGGGTCTGGACTGTGTATTCGAACCGATTGACATAACGAGTTGGGCTAAAGATTGCGCGTTCGTTGAATGGGCCATCTGTGGGCCTTATTTTATTATTTGGGTCGCTTGGGCCAATGGAATATTTTTTACCACTATAGTCACCATAATGGGACTTGGTCATCAACCACATTTCTCTTGAAGTAACTCATATTTAAGAGCCTGTTTGAGAGCGCTTTTTAAACCAAAAAAATGGCTTTTTGAACCGTTAGAAGGAAATAAGGCAGCCATTGTTGACTTTTGGGACCCACCAGTTGAAAAAAACGATCATTTTTTTAGTTTAAAAGCTACTTAAAATTCCTACCAGACAAGTCCTAAATATAAATTTCCTTATAAATTATAATACCAAGAAGTAAAATTACTTTTTACTTTAAAGTACCTTGCTTCCTTTTTAGGGCTTGACAAACATGCCGGGCCTACTTCGTGAATTCCACCAACATGCTTCAGTCCCCAGTCCCCACATTCCCTTAACCCCCACCCCTTCGCAGCACCCCCACCACAAAGGAAATGTCAAAACAGCCAAAAATATACAAATATTTATATTCCCAACCCACCACCAATTATTACATATTTATTTATAAAGAATATTTTATACATCATCAAGAGCTCCTTCAAATTTAAAGTGTGTATATATATTGTAATATTAATTTTCAACCACACGTTTACACTATAAAATGTTTTCTACGTAAACCCAAAATCTTTATCTACCTTTTAACTATATATTCTCCAAAAAAAAATTACTATTCAAAATATCATTTTTACACAATAATGATCATCAAACAGGGGCTTAATTGCATTTTTTATTTTGTTTTCATAAATTTTTTTATTTAATATATTTTTTTTGCAATCATTATAAAGTAAAGACAGAGATTGAATTTGACTCTTCAAATTTAAAAAGTTGAACTCACCTTATATTTTAAAATGTTAATTTTTTTTAAAAACTCGTTTTTATTGGCATCGAAACTAGTCAGAACCCCCATTCCCCCTCCTCGGTCGTTGGAGTTTTCACTATCTCATTTAGAAATGGCAAAAAAATCCGTTCAATTCGATACCTGCAGGTCCAGTACCGAACGGGGCGGGGATTACTTGCTTGACCAGATAAATGGGGCGGGAATGAGGTGAGAGTCATTGTTCCGAAGCGAGTACGGAAAGCATAGTCATCGCCTCCTACTTGCTTCGTTTAAAATTAATTTCAAATTTAACTTTTTGATCAAACAAAAATAAAATATTTATCATCATTTTTAAATAGAACATAATAATATTTATTAACTAAAGACATATAAAAGTAATAATATTTACTAACTAAAGACATAAAAATTAAGAGCAAAAAATAAAATAAATAAAAATGCAAAAAAATAAACCGGGCGCTAAATGCTCCCCCTTGATCTCATCCTATCCCACTTTAATCGGGTTTGTAGACGGAGCAATGTGACAAAAATACTCGACAAGACGGGATGAAAATGATCGATCCGATCCGTTCCATACTCATTTCATTGCCATCCCTACTCTCATCTTCGCTATAGCGGAGAGAGACTCGTCCGCTATAATTTACTTAATATGAATTTGATGAACTCATCCTCATCTTCATCCTTACCTTTACCTCTACCCCTATCCCAACTCTCATTTCTTGTGTATGTGCATAATTAGCCTTGAGACCCATTTTTTATATAATTTTTAATGGTGATTTTTTAAAGACGTGTGGGTAAAAAATAAGAAAAAATTTTAAATTTACGTGTAAAAAATGTAAGATTAAAAATGAGTTTTGAAAAAAATGCATTTTCAAGAAATACAACCCGAGTCTATACTATTACTCTCTTTATAAGTGGAAAACCTCAAAATTTTTACAATGGAACAAGAAGATGAAGAAGAGCTCGTAGGAGAATCTTCATCAGATCAAATCTTCTCGACCCATCATCTCACACTCCCACCTGGGTTGACTCACAATGAGTTCAAAGATCTCAAATGAGCAATCACCGAGTTCCACGTCTACCGAGTCAACTCAAGCCAATGTTCTTCCTTACTCGCTCAACGCGTCCAAACGGTTTGGTCCATTGTTCGGTGCTTTGAAATGCCCCAAACATACAAACACTTCATCAAAAGTTTCAAGGTAAGAGAAAAGTTTAGCATGACTATCGGTGACCTTAGGAACGTCATCATCATCTTTGATTTACCTGCTGCAACTAGCACCGAGAGGATCGATTTATTGGACGATGACTAGTATTAGCGAAAGCATATAACTTCACATTATTTCATATTTAACCGATGGGGGATTTTTACTGTTATGAATAATAGGCACGTAACTGGCTTTAGCATAATTGGTGGGCGGCGGCGGCGGCGGGGTGGGGGGGGTGACGACTGTTCATGAAGTGGAACGTGACGAGACGATTTAGACCGTTGTTTTGGAAACGTACGTTGTGGATGTACCAGAATGTCATGATTTCCAATGGGATTTATGGGAGATCCCACATCAGAAGTATGGGCTTCCTTTGTGGGGTTTATATAGACTTGGCTTCTCTAACCACATGACTAGCTTTTGTGGTTTGGATCTTCCAAGTCCTATGACAATGATATCAGATCGATATCATGTCTTCTGGTCTCAGTTACTACTTAGGGTGTATGGGCACCTGCTCGACGTGGTGTGGTGGTTTGTCATGATTTTCAATAGGATTTATGGGAATCTAGATCCCACATTGGAAGTCTGGGCTTCCTTTGTGGGGTTTCTATAACAACATTGGCTAGCTTTTGTGGTCTGACTTTTCCAAATCCTATGACAATTGGTATAAGAGGAGCAACAAATTTGGGAATGGCAGAAACCTGGAGTAAATCGAACGAAGAACACCTTAAGCGGTTGGATAAGGAAATAGCAGATTTGGGAATGGTTTTAAAAACCAATTACCAAAGGCTACTAGACAGGATCGAATGGAACAAATGATGGGTGAAATGAAGGCTACTCAGGAATCGAAGATGCTAATGTTAGCTCAGTTGGCTGGTAATAAGACTGATTACAAGGAGAAACAAGTTGAGGGATATAGGTCATCATCTCTGATCAGTGGGGATAGCTTTAAGGGAAATGAAATCCACTTTATTAATTCCAATAGAAGTAGGGAGATCAGAATGGCTGCCAAATTACCAAAGATAGATTTCCCTTATTTTAGTGGAGAAGGGTCAAGGGAATGGTTGAGGAAGGCAAACAAGTGTTTTCAAATTCATCAGGTAGGGGATGAGTTGAAAGTGGGAATCACAAAGATGTATCTAAAAGGTAAGGCTGCCATTTGGTTTCATAGCTTCATCTCTAGCCACCCAACTACTAATTTGGATGCGTTTGCGAAGGAGATTTGCAAAGAATACAGCTGAAGAAGTAGTAGAAGTCCTCAGTAAATTAAGGCAGAAGGGGATTGTCATAGAATATCAGGAACAATTTGAAAAGCTGAAATCCTAGGTAATGGTATCCTTATCCTACCAGCCCGAGTCATATTATATTTCGATTTTCACCAGTGGTTTGAAAGATGAGATCAAATCCATGGTGAAAATGATTCAACCATCCACCCTTGCCAAAGCTTTTGAGATCGCCCCTTTACAGGAGAATGTCCAAATCCTAACCCCAAGCCAAATGAAGTCACAAATAAACCCAACACCTATTTAGAACCTCCTTCCAAAAACTCCAACAACCCTCTTAAATTTAAAGCTGTCACCCCCTACAGATTTTCATGCTAAAAGGGTGCTGGGATTGTGTTACAAATGTGATAAAAAGTATACTAAAGTACACGTATGCAAGAATACGATGCTCAATTTTATACTAGTGGACGATGAAGATGACGGAGAGGCAAATGAACCACTGGATGAGGTTGAAGAACAGATGGGTAAAGAGGTGGTGGACGAAGTGATGCAGATATCCATCTATGCATTGGTAGGCAGCCCTATTGTAAAGACAATTTGACTCCCTAGGATGATTAAAAGAAGGAAGGTGTCTATATTAATTGATAGTGGGAGCACCCACAGTTTCATTGACGAACAATTGGCTCAGTCTATCAACCGTAAGTGCAGCAAGCAAAATCGACTTCAGTAATTGTGGCAAGAGGAATGAAATTGGTCAGTAAAGCTGTGTGTAATCCACTGGTCTGGAGGATACAGAATCTGGAATTTCAGTTTCAGCTCAGGGTGCTTAAATTGGGTGGGAGTGATATGGTACTTGAAGTGGACTGACTAAGCCAATTTAGCCATGTGTTGTTTGATTTGTTAAATGAAGTATAACCTTTAATCATGAGGATACATAAATTAAACTTCGGAATGAAGTGATCAGAGAAGAATTCCAAATGATGATTAGTACTGGGAAGAAGAGTGAATTCAAGAAGCAGTCTTATGTAGCTCAGATCTCTGCCATCGCTGAGAAAGAACGGGTTCCCATGCCCGCTGAACTTAAGGCAGTGGTAAATCAATTTCATATGATTTTCTTGGAATCCAAGGGATTGCCACCTACACGGTCTAATGATCATCATATACCATTGAAGAAGGGTGTACAACCATTTAAAATCAGATCGCATAGGTGTCCTTATGTTCAGAAACGGGAGATTGAAAGGATGGTGAAGGAAATGAAGGAAAATGGAATCATAAGGGCCAGCAATAGCCCCTATGCTTCCCCTGTCCTGCTAGTAAAAAAAAAGGATGGCACATGGAGGTTTTACATAGACTATAGACAACTAAATAGTCTTACCATTAAGGATAAATACCCCATGCCAATCATAGTTGAGTTACTGGATAAACTAAAGGGAGCAAGATGGTTTACAAAAATCGATTTAAGAGCTGGATACCACCAAATTAGGGTGGGAGAAGAAGACACCCATAAAATAGCCTTTAAAACACATGAAAGCCTGTATAAATTCAAGGTAATGCCATTTGGGCTTACCAATGCCTCTGCAACTTTCCAATGCCTGATGAATGAAGTATTTAAACAATACCTAAGATATTTGTTTTAGTATTTTTTGATGACATACTTGTTTATAGCCAAGACTTGAAATCACATTATGAACATGTTACTGTGGTACTAGAGCTCCTCAAACACCACCAGCTTTTTGCTAAAGAGAATAATGATCCTTTGGGAGGTCCAAAATAGAGTACTTGGGACACATCATCTCAGCAGATGGGGTAGCAGCTGACTATTTGAAAATTGCAACTATGTATGAGTGGCCTAAACCAACTAACAGCAAACAGTTAAGGGGATTTCTAGGCCTAACTGGTTACTACATGAGGTTTGTAAAGGGCTATAGGGCCATGGCAAAACCCTTGACTGAATTACTAAAGAAAGACAACTTTATTTGGAGTGAGGATTCTGATTTGGCTTTTCAGGAACTAAAAAAGGCTATGAGTACCACACCCGTGTTAGCGTTATCGGACTTCTCTTTACCTTTCATATTTGAAACAGATGCATGCTATGGAGGGATTGGGGTTGTCCTAATGCAAAGTAGGAGGCCATTAGCATATCTAAGTAAGGGCATAAACAACATGAAGTTAGGCCTATCGATTTATGAAAATGATCCATTGGTTACAGCAGTGAGTAAGTGGAGACACTGCCTTGAAGGCCACTATTTCATAATTAAAATAGACCACCAATCACTCAAGTACTTGCTGGAGCAAAGAGTCACTACCCCGCTACAAGTTATTGGAGAGTAGCTATAAGATACAATACAAACAAGGGGTGAAAAATCATGTGGCAGATGCTCTATCTAGAAGGGGGGAAAAGAATTCAGAATGCATGGCAATTACAAAAGTCACACCGGTGTGGATAAGGGAGGTAATGATAGCTACCAAGGAGATAGAGAGGCTCAAGCTAAAATTACCGCATTACTGCTTGATAGCAACTCAGAACCGGACTACCACTACTTGAATGGGCTACTCAAGTACAAAACCAGAGTTTACATTGGCTCAGGTGGTGACATTAGTAAGAAGTTGATAGCTTCCATACATTCGTCACAGAAAGGGGGACACTCTAGGATACAAGCTAGTATTCATAGGGCCAAGCAACACTTTTTTTGGCTAGGGATAAGCAAGGACATCAAAAAGGAGGTCTTGGAATGCGACACATGCCAAAGATGCAATTGTAAACGTGTAGCCTACCCAGGATTATGGTAGCCTTTACCAATTTCACAGTATGCTGGGAGTCACATCTCCATGGACTTTATCGAAGGTTTTCCTACCTCAGGGAGTAAGAATGTAATCTAGTGGTAGTGGATAGATTCACCAAGTATGCACATTTCCTACCGTTATCCCACCCCTTCTCAGCCCCAACTGTTGCCAAATTATTCTTGGATAACATCCATAAGTTGCATGGTTTGCTCCAGAGTATTATCATCGACATGGATAAAGTGTTCACAAGCGAATTCTAGCAGGAGTTGCTTAAATGCCTAGGAGTCAGCTTACCACCCACAAACGAATAGACAAATCGAAAGATTAAATCAGTGTCTAGAAATGTATCTGCGATGCATGGTATACAAGTAGCCTAGACAATGGAATAAATGGCTCGGTTTGGCTGAATGGTGGTATAACACCACCCTGTACACTACCATTAAGATGATACCTTTTGAAGCTTTGTATTGTATCGAGCCCCATTAACTGGCCTTAGGGCCCTACCAACAGATCTCCAATACTTCAGTAGAGGAGGTATTGCAAGAAAGACATGAGATGGACAAAATTCTGAAGGAGAATCTAACGCAGGCCAGTGCTAGGATGAAGTTTTATGCAGATAAAAAAAGGAGTGAAAGGGAATTTCAAATAGGAGATTGGGTATACCTGAATTTACACCCTTATACACAACACATTGTGGCCAGAAGAACCAACAACAAGAAGCTTTTTGCGAAGTACTATGAACCTTATAAAGTGATTCAGAGATTAGGGAAAGTGGCTTATAAACTAGAATTACATTCTACAGCCTAGATCCACCCAGTATTTCATTTATTGTTACTTAAGAAAAAACGGGGGAGAAAGAAATTGCATCTGTGACATTTCCAACTTTTCAACCTTGAGGACAAGGTCTTTCGAAGTGGGAGGGATGTCATGATGGAGGCACAAAGGGAGGATATGAGTTGAACTAGGGAAGGAAAGGATAGAGAAGCGCCAGAGCAAGGAAGGGGAGTGAAGAATGAACTTCAACGATTAACTGAAATTCAAATTCTGTACGACGTAGTTGTATGTTGAGTATTAATTGTAATAGGTTAAGTGCTTTTTTATAAAAACG
>CAIGRF010315772.1:3777-21026 GCA_903798235.1 Fraxinus ornus | reverse complement strand
AATTAATTTTAACCACATATTTTATGAAATTTACAATTTTTATCAATTTTTAACAACATATTTCATCAACTTTTATCAAAATTTACAAAAATATATATATATATTTTTTTAGCAAAACTAAACATGGACTAAGTTTTCGCTTGTAGGCCTAGTTCATTTTTTTTATTAAAGCACTAACACAATAACATATTTTTATGCTCGATTATATTATGACGTTAACCAACCCATCTGCACAATTTAGTTAAGTGCTTATTTGGGATAGCTAAAAAATTGAGGTAAGAAATTAACAATTAATTTTTACAACTTTTTTAATGGGACCATAATTTTAATCAACACTTTAATCCCCACAATTTAAACTTGTTTGAACAACTCATAACTGATGGTGGAGCTTTTTCTTAAAAGCTATGCTAGGGGTACATAATATTTTATGTAATTGGTGTCATAATAATGGACAAATGGAGCATAGCCCGAAAAGGAAAAATCTATTTGTACATAATATTTTACTTAATTGGTGTCATAATTATACAAATAGAATTTTCCCTTCCTCAATCTTTTAAGACTCAAGATTTATGTGTGTGCGAAGATACAGGCTTTTTGGGCAGATTCTTGTCTTAAATTTTGGAAGCTACCTCGCCATTTGTCCATATGGTACCAATTAGGTTAAATATTACATGCAAATAAAATTTTCCCTTCCTGAATCTTCAAGACTCAAGATTTATGTGTGTGTAAAGATACAGGCTTTTTGGGCAGATTCCAATAGGAAAAGGCAGATTCTTGTCTTAAATTTTGGAAGCTCTTACAGAAAGACTCTAATAACTCTCTCTCTCTCACACACACACACATACATTCGAACTCACAGGGTGTCTGTGTAATCAGTTCATATGTGAAGTGAATAGAATTATTCGCCTGGTTGTCCACGTGATATATACAGCCACCATTCTTACCCATCTGTTCAGACAATTAATCGACATTTTTTTCTTTATTTGATTGAAATTCCAATCTCAATTTATATTGGCATCATTGCATGTAGATATAGATGATTTTTCTGTTCCTTTTTGGGGTTCCTCTCTAGGTAATTTTCTTGATCTTCCTTGTATTTTAGTAACTTTGAAGAGAGAAAGCAAATGAAGAATTCAGTATCCGAACAGAGCTTGCATGTAGATATAGATGATTTTTCTGTTCCTTTTTGGGGTTCCTCTCTAGGTAATTTTCTTGATCTTCCTTGTATTTTAGTAACTTTGAAGAGAGAAAGCAAATGAAGAATTCAGTATCCGAACAGAGCTTGCATGTAGATATAGATGATTTTTCTGTTCCTTTTTGGGGTTCCTCTCTAGGTAATTTTCTTGATCTTCCTTGTATTTTAGTAACTTTGAAGAGAGAAAGCAAATGAAGAATTCAGTATCCGAACAGAGCTTGCATGTAGATATAGATGATTTTTCTGTTCCTTTTTGGGGTTCCTCTCTAGGTAATTTTCTTGATCTTCCTTGTATTTTAGTAACTTTGAAGAGAGAAAGCAAATGAAGAATTCAGTATCCGAACAGAGCTTGCATGTAGATATAGATGATTTTTCTGTTCCTTTTTGGGGTTCCTCTCTAGGTAATTTTCTTGATCTTCCTTGTATTTTAGTAACTTTGAAGAGAGAAAGCAAATGAAGAATTCAGTATCCGAACAGAGCTTGCATGTAGATATAGATGATTTTTCTGTTCCTTTTTGGGGTTCCTCTCTAGGTAATTTTCTTGATCTTCCTTGTATTTTAGTAACTTTGAAGAGAGAAAGCAAATGAAGAATTCAGTATCCGAACAGAGCTTGCATGTAGATATAGATGATTTTTCTGTTCCTTTTTGGGGTTCCTCTCTAGGTAATTTTCTTGATCTTCCTTGTATTTTAGTAACTTTGAAGAGAGAAAGCAAATGAAGAATTCAGTATCCGAACAGAGCTTGCATGTAGATATAGATGATTTTTCTGTTCCTTTTTGGGGTTCCTCTCTAGGTAATTTTCTTGATCTTCCTTGTATTTTAGTAACTTTGAAGAGAGAAAGCAAATGAAGAATTCAGTATCCGAACAGAGCTTGCATGTAGATATAGATGATTTTTCTGTTCCTTTTTGGGGTTCCTCTCTAGGTAATTTTCTTGATCTTCCTTGTATTTTAGTAACTTTGAAGAGAGAAAGCAAATGAAGAATTCAGTATCCGAACAGAGCTTGCATGTAGATATAGATGATTTTTCTGTTCCTTTTTGGGGTTCCTCTCTAGGTAATTTTCTTGATCTTCCTTGTATTTTAGTAACTTTGAAGAGAGAAAGCAAATGAAGAATTCAGTATCCGAACAGAGCTTGCATGTAGATATAGATGATTTTTCTGTTCCTTTTTGGGGTTCCTCTCTAGGTAATTTTCTTGATCTTCCTTGTATTTTAGTAACTTTGAAGAGAGAAAGCAAATGAAGAATTCAGTATCCGAACAGAGCTTGCATGTAGATATAGATGATTTTTCTGTTCCTTTTTGGGGTTCCTCTCTAGGTAATTTTCTTGATCTTCCTTGTATTTTAGTAACTTTGAAGAGAGAAAGCAAATGAAGAATTCAGTATCCGAACAGAGCTTGCATGTAGATATAGATGATTTTTCTGTTCCTTTTTGGGGTTCCTCTCTAGGTAATTTTCTTGATCTTCCTTGTATTTTAGTAACTTTGAAGAGAGAAAGCAAATGAAGAATTCAGTATCCGAACAGAGCTTGCATGTAGATATAGATGATTTTTCTGTTCCTTTTTGGGGTTCCTCTCTAGGTAATTTTCTTGATCTTCCTTGTATTTTAGTAACTTTGAAGAGAGAAAGCAAATGAAGAATTCAGTATCCGAACAGAGCTTGCATGTAGATATAGATGATTTTTCTGTTCCTTTTTGGGGTTCCTCTCTAGGTAATTTTCTTGATCTTCCTTGTATTTTAGTAACTTTGAAGAGAGAAAGCAAATGAAGAATTCAGTATCCGAACAGAGCTTGCATGTAGATATAGATGATTTTTCTGTTCCTTTTTGGGGTTCCTCTCTAGGTAATTTTCTTGATCTTCCTTGTATTTTAGTAACTTTGAAGAGAGAAAGCAAATGAAGAATTCAGTATCCGAACAGAGCTTGCATGTAGATATAGATGATTTTTCTGTTCCTTTTTGGGGTTCCTCTCTAGGTAATTTTCTTGATCTTCCTTGTATTTTAGTAACTTTGAAGAGAGAAAGCAAATGAAGAATTCAGTATCCGAACAGAGCTTGCATGTAGATATAGATGATTTTTCTGTTCCTTTTTGGGGTTCCTCTCTAGGTAATTTTCTTGATCTTCCTTGTATTTTAGTAACTTTGAAGAGAGAAAGCAAATGAAGAATTCAGTATCCGAACAGAGCTTGCATGTAGATATAGATGATTTTTCTGTTCCTTTTTGGGGTTCCTCTCTAGGTAATTTTCTTGATCTTCCTTGTATTTTAGTAACTTTGAAGAGAGAAAGCAAATGAAGAATTCAGTATCCGAACAGAGCTTGCATGTAGATATAGATGATTTTTCTGTTCCTTTTTGGGGTTCCTCTCTAGGTAATTTTCTTGATCTTCCTTGTATTTTAGTAACTTTGAAGAGAGAAAGCAAATGAAGAATTCAGTATCCGAACAGAGCTTGCATGTAGATATAGATGATTTTTCTGTTCCTTTTTGGGGTTCCTCTCTAGGTAATTTTCTTGATCTTCCTTGTATTTTAGTAACTTTGAAGAGAGAAAGCAAATGAAGAATTCAGTATCCGAACAGAGCTTGCATGTAGATATAGATGATTTTTCTGTTCCTTTTTGGGGTTCCTCTCTAGGTAATTTTCTTGATCTTCCTTGTATTTTAGTAACTTTGAAGAGAGAAAGCAAATGAAGAATTCAGTATCCGAACAGAGCTTGCATGTAGATATAGATGATTTTTCTGTTCCTTTTTGGGGTTCCTCTCTAGGTAATTTTCTTGATCTTCCTTGTATTTTAGTAACTTTGAAGAGAGAAAGCAAATGAAGAATTCAGTATCCGAACAGAGCTTGCATGTAGATATAGATGATTTTTCTGTTCCTTTTTGGGGTTCCTCTCTAGGTAATTTTCTTGATCTTCCTTGTATTTTAGTAACTTTGAAGAGAGAAAGCAAATGAAGAATTCAGTATCCGAACAGAGCTTGCATGTAGATATAGATGATTTTTCTGTTCCTTTTTGGGGTTCCTCTCTAGGTAATTTTCTTGATCTTCCTTGTATTTTAGTAACTTTGAAGAGAGAAAGCAAATGAAGAATTCAGTATCCGAACAGAGCTTGCATGTAGATATAGATGATTTTTCTGTTCCTTTTTGGGGTTCCTCTCTAGGTAATTTTCTTGATCTTCCTTGTATTTTAGTAACTTTGAAGAGAGAAAGCAAATGAAGAATTCAGTATCCGAACAGAGCTTGCATGTAGATATAGATGATTTTTCTGTTCCTTTTTGGGGTTCCTCTCTAGGTAATTTTCTTGATCTTCCTTGTATTTTAGTAACTTTGAAGAGAGAAAGCAAATGAAGAATTCAGTATCCGAACAGAGCTTGCATGTAGATATAGATGATTTTTCTGTTCCTTTTTGGGGTTCCTCTCTAGGTAATTTTCTTGATCTTCCTTGTATTTTAGTAACTTTGAAGAGAGAAAGCAAATGAAGAATTCAGTATCCGAACAGAGCTTGCATGTAGATATAGATGATTTTTCTGTTCCTTTTTGGGGTTCCTCTCTAGGTAATTTTCTTGATCTTCCTTGTATTTTAGTAACTTTGAAGAGAGAAAGCAAATGAAGAATTCAGTATCCGAACAGAGCTTGCATGTAGATATAGATGATTTTTCTGTTCCTTTTTGGGGTTCCTCTCTAGGTAATTTTCTTGATCTTCCTTGTATTTTAGTAACTTTGAAGAGAGAAAGCAAATGAAGAATTCAGTATCCGAACAGAGCTTGCATGTAGATATAGATGATTTTTCTGTTCCTTTTTGGGGTTCCTCTCTAGGTAATTTTCTTGATCTTCCTTGTATTTTAGTAACTTTGAAGAGAGAAAGCAAATGAAGAATTCAGTATCCGAACAGAGCTTGCATGTAGATATAGATGATTTTTCTGTTCCTTTTTGGGGTTCCTCTCTAGGTAATTTTCTTGATCTTCCTTGTATTTTAGTAACTTTGAAGAGAGAAAGCAAATGAAGAATTCAGTATCCGAACAGAGCTTGCATGTAGATATAGATGATTTTTCTGTTCCTTTTTGGGGTTCCTCTCTAGGTAATTTTCTTGATCTTCCTTGTATTTTAGTAACTTTGAAGAGAGAAAGCAAATGAAGAATTCAGTATCCGAACAGAGCTTGCATGTAGATATAGATGATTTTTCTGTTCCTTTTTGGGGTTCCTCTCTAGGTAATTTTCTTGATCTTCCTTGTATTTTAGTAACTTTGAAGAGAGAAAGCAAATGAAGAATTCAGTATCCGAACAGAGCTTGCATGTAGATATAGATGATTTTTCTGTTCCTTTTTGGGGTTCCTCTCTAGGTAATTTTCTTGATCTTCCTTGTATTTTAGTAACTTTGAAGAGAGAAAGCAAATGAAGAATTCAGTATCCGAACAGAGCTTGCATGTAGATATAGATGATTTTTCTGTTCCTTTTTGGGGTTCCTCTCTAGGTAATTTTCTTGATCTTCCTTGTATTTTAGTAACTTTGAAGAGAGAAAGCAAATGAAGAATTCAGTATCCGAACAGAGCTTGCATGTAGATATAGATGATTTTTCTGTTCCTTTTTGGGGTTCCTCTCTAGGTAATTTTCTTGATCTTCCTTGTATTTTAGTAACTTTGAAGAGAGAAAGCAAATGAAGAATTCAGTATCCGAACAGAGCTTGCATGTAGATATAGATGATTTTTCTGTTCCTTTTTGGGGTTCCTCTCTAGGTAATTTTCTTGATCNTAGCTCTGATACCATGTTAAACAATTCAAATAAAAGAAATAGAAAAAAGGGAGGCTAGGGTTTTATTAATTAGGCATAATGAAAAGTGAATACAAAACCTAAATATAAAGAGACTATATATAGTCTAAAATAAAAGAAACTAAAAGACTATTCTACCCTTAATAAACAATAAAATAAAATAATACTATATTTCTTAACAAATTTATATTGGCATCATTGCATGTAGATATTGATAGTTTTTTCCTTTTTGGGGTTCCTCTCTAGGTAATTTTCTTGATCTTCCTTGTATTTTAGTAACTTTGAAGAGAGAAAGCAAATGAAGAATTCAGTATCCGAACAGAGCTTGTACATAGAAAGTGACGAAGAGGACGAGGAGAAGCCATATGATGCAGGTGGAGATGAACAAGATGGGAATGAATCTGATTTCTCCAATTACTCCAATGATAATAAGAATAGCCACCAAAGCAACCCCAATTCATGCAATACCTCTTGGCCTCAAAGTTACAGGTATGCTTAATGCTTATACATACACACGTGCGCGGTCCCAAGCCCGAGTAAAAGAGGAGGGTTACGGTATTTGACAGCAAGTCCTATGATATACACGTATACGTGTGTGCGCCTGGAGGAGACGATGGGATCGGTCCACGAATTTTCCTTCCTTTTCTTTTATTTATCTTGTTCCACTTCAAGGATAGAAGGGAGACAGTCTTATGTTTTACTTTATTTTCTTTCTTGTCTGTTTTGAGCTATATTTTCATGATTTCTATGTTCAAAATAATTTGTTGCAGGCAATCAATTGATCTATACAGTAGCGTTCCATCTCCGAGTCTTAACTTTCTTGGGACACCATCTTTGCCTAAAAGCTCGTACCTTTCCTCATCCCTTAAGAGGAGACACACTCCAGAGATATTACCTTTTCTAAGTAAACCTCTCTTATCTGAAGTAGAGGATGAGAAAGTGCCACAACAAAGGCGTAGTTCGCATTCTATATTGCCACCTATACCGGCAATGAAGTCGGGGATAGAGAAAGTGAGTCTCGAGGAGAAAGAGGCCAATGTCTCAGATGAACTTCCAATTTCTCGCCAGAGCTCATACGGCCAAGCGGTGTTAAATGGTATGTTATTTTGATCTGGTTTTGGTACTTACTTCAATACAAATCTTGGTACGCAGTATTGGACAAAGCCTGGATGCTAAAATGGACGAAGTTTTTATCATTATTAACTTCCGCATTACTGTTTAGTGCTATACAGTTCACATTACCGAACACACTTTATAATATAGTTTGACATATGATGGTTTTACACAGGCATGAATGTTCTATGTGGAGTTGGAGTCCTTTCTACTCCATACGCTGTCAAAGAAGGAGGGTGGCTCGGGATTTCTGTACTGCTGATTTTCGCTTTGCTTTCTTACTACACTGGAATTCTCTTAAGACAATGCTTGGACAGCCAACCGGGGATTGAAACGTACCCAGACATCGGCCAGGCTGCCTTCGGTAGAGTGGGACGTATTGCAATATCGGTAAGTCTCGTCACTTCCCCGATATTTCTCATATTATGTGTCTGGCCTCTAATTTCTAAATCTGTTGCAGGCTTGTTGCATTGAATTCATTATTTTGGAGAGCGATAATTTGTCATCTTTATTTCCAAATGCACATATAAGCATTGGAGGATTCGATTTAAACTCTTACCACTTCTTTGCATTGATGACCGCCCTGGCCATTCTTCCTACTGTTTGGTTGCGCGACCTGAGTGTTCTTAGCTATATATCCGGTGAGTCTGTTCACATTTAAGTGATCATAAAAAGAAGTTGAATATTGTTCATTATACTGTCTTATTCAATCCAATACTGCATACCAAACACGCACCATGAGTTTAAAATGGTATTCAATATTTTCAGCTGGAGGAGTCATTGCATCAGTGTTGGTGGTTGCTTGCTTGTTCTGGGTTGGCTTAGTGGATAAAATTGGCTTTCAGACTAACGGGACAGTGCTGAACCCTTCCACTCTTCCGGTTTCTATAGGTCTATATGGTTATTGCTACTCGGGGCATGCTGTTTTTCCCAATATCTATACATCAATGGAAAAACCTAACCAGTATCCTGCAGTCCTCCTAACAAGGTAAAACCAAACACTGAGGACATGTTCGATATATAGTACATTTCACATTTTTAATTTCTTTTTCTCCGTAAATTCTTGAGTGCTCTTTACATAAGTCTATGTGCTACTTTTAAACCCGGGTCAGTAACCAATGCAGTTTTGGCATCTGTACGTTGCTGTATACCGGAGTTGCTATATTGGGATACATGATGTTTGGAGAATCAACAGAGTCACAATTCACCCTCAACATGCCCCAAGATTTAGTTGCATCTAAAATTGCTATTTGGACTACAGTAAGTCAAGAAATTCTTGCTGGAGATGTTTCTTCTTATTGTTGATTTACACCAATGTTTGGTAAGTGGTAGTAAATGGAACTGGATAGCAGTATGAACAAGATTTTAGTTTATTTTTCTTATTCTATAATGTCCAATCATGTTCACTACCTCGAAGCATGCACTAAACAAATTGAATTGTATCTATATCTGAATTCTGTTATAAAACTTCATGCTTTTAACCTGTGTTTCCGCTTGTTCTTTTGCAGGTAGTCAATCCATTTACAAAATATCCATTTACTGATCCAACATGTTCGAATATGATAAGGGTAGAGCATTTTCCTTTTTCATAACACTTTTGATGAGAAACTGATAAAAAAACAACAGCTTTTAGATTCAATAGCTGGAATCATAGAAAGAGAACAGTTTCTTCCTTAATTAGATATACATATGCATTAACAATGTCTCCAGTGGCAATGAGTCTGGAAGAATTGATACCATCAAATGACAAAAAGTCTCATATATATTCTATACTCATAAGAACTGCATTGGTAATGTCTACATTACTGGTTGCTCTCAGCATCCCCTTCTTCAGTAAGCTTTTCATCCAATCTTTGCATGTCTTCTACACTATGAATATCTCTAGAAATGTTTAGCTGGTTCATGTTCGAAAATGAAGTTTCTCCTTGTCCTCGTTCTTTAGTACACATTCATTTTTGTTATACAGGTCTGGTGATGGCGTTCATTGGATCTTTACTCACAATGCTAGTCGTAAGTGGATCTTTATTGTAAAAATTAACGTTGTTATTCTCTGTATGGATAAGAATGTTGTACTAAGCAAAGTTTCTTTCACACACATTGATTCTTCCATGTGCATGTTACCTCAGCATCTTATGGGGTAGAATAAACGTCTTTCAGGTGAAACCAAGTTCTATCATTTGCAAAGATCAAACTGTTAGTTTAAAATTTCCTAATATTTCTGTTTCATTTTCCACAGGGCACCGTTTGTATCTTGATCATCGTAGTTGGCGTCATATCATCAGGTTTCGGTACCTATTCAGCCATCTCTAAAATTATCAAGAACTTAAGTTGATCTTCCGTGTGAAACTGTCTCGGTAGGTAGTTTGGAGGAAATAATATGTACACTAGTGAACGATGCATGAATTTTTACCTTTCTTCGATCTCAAGTTAGTTTTTCAGTTCTTGATTGCAATATAATCTAATCTCATAATTCCTAGGTAAAATGCTATAAAAGAATGCCAACTTGAAAGAATGCATGACAATCACGTACTGGGATGATAAAATGTATTGTTGTTCTTCGTAATCTTCATGATTTCTTTTTTTAACGGTTCAAAATTTCGATGATATTTTGTCAAATCAAATGCTCGACTCATTGGAACGAACTAATTTCAAGGACTCACTCAACCCACTTTTCATCCACACACATTTCAAGGGATGCACAAGTAATATCCACCATTTATTTTTATTATTTATAATTCAAACAAGTTATAAACAATTCCAAAACATGATTTATGTGGAAGGAAATAATCTAAATTCAAAAATGTACACCAGCTAAAAATAATATGTACATCAATATATAATAAAAGAATAAATATATGAATACATCAGAAACTTATATGTACAAGGCAAAGCTAATATCAATATCAGGGCTTCCACCACTTCTTCTTTTTCTTGCTCTCTACTACAGGAAATTCTACAAAACAAAAGCAACATGAAGGAAAATCTAAATACAACAGAAGTAAGAGCGTGAACAGGAAGAATCCCTTGTGCAGATTAATATTTTAATCGTTACAGAATTGAATGGTCATCTACCTTCTTCCGGATATATTGAGTTGTAGTGCACTTCCGCCCAGAAGCTCAAAAATATCACTGCATCGATCACAGGTAGCGATTAGTATTTAAACAGATGCCACGAAAATCTCACTAAGAATGGAACATTAAGGGCTAAAGAAAACAACAAAAGAAGTCTGACTGACTGATTAGAAGCAAAACTAGATTTTAATCCCCGGTTTGTTGGGGGATTAAAACTTCGGATTTTTAGTAGATTTTGATAAAAGTTGATGAAATGTGCGGCTCAAAAGTTGTGGATCCCATGAATTATATGGTTAAAATAAATTGTTGACTTTGACTCATCTACCAAAAAGGGACGTAATGTCAAAATCACTAGTTGAAAAACAAATTTAGCACTCATAATCAGGTTTCAGAACAAAATCAGTTGTCAATCCACCAGAAATTTACCTTGCTTCCTGTGGGATTTATCAAGGTCCATATCACAAATTGCCCAAAAAAAAAAAAAACCTTACTTCTGTTTGACGTCAGAGTTTGTGGAAGAATCTCAATATAGCAGGTATCCTTAAACGACGTAATGACAAATATCTTGACACCATACTGCCACCGAATAAGAACCATTCACTAGTTATTAGCGTATTGTAAATCGGAAATTTATTGTGCAAGATAGCAACAATTGGAAAAAATAGATCACAGACATCCTGTACTAAAAATTAAAAATTTGATAAGTGTAGAAAGAGAATATATAGCGGCGTAAAAACTGAAAGCCAGATTGTTATTCCGAGAGGATAAGAAGAGAGCAATCATTTCTAACTAAGCTCGAAGGTGATAAATATCACTTGCTCAAGCTAATTCTGTCTGTGATGTTTCACTTGTAAACATGAGTACGTCTTAAGAAACAAAAAAGAGATAAAAAGGGAAGGAAAAACTCATACCGCATCTGCAGCAGCCTGCAATGTGACATGATCCCCCCATTCCCCTGTCCTATAATCATGCGAAATTTGATCATATAAGTAAATACAATCTACTTTTAGTGGAAGCATAAATGCCAAGAAAGATTCAATAAATTTAAATGGTACTGTACTTGCTCATTTTCTTCAAGTAGTCGTCATAAGCCATGGGAACATAATTTTCATACAGCTCTCGATATGACTTCAGCTGATGGTTGGCACATAGAAACAATGAAAAATTACAATGTGAATAGATGTCTTACATAGACAAGAATGAAACAAATCAGATGCCAAGTAAAAAGATATCTTGTTCCCAATCAAAACACTAACATACCTGGTTGACAACTTGTTCTCTCACTAATTTATGGTGCTCAGGAGTACGATATACTTGATCTGATAATGAACGAAACTGCAGAAAGATAGCTAGAATAGTAAGCCAGAGCAACAAGTATCACAAAACAATAGTTAGATATACAAAGAGGTAGAAATCAACCCGTCCCTTGAACTAAAAATATTTATTTATATATAAAACTGTCAACTGTAATTGCCTTCAAAATGGAAAAGATGAATATTATAAGTGATAAATTTGGGTCCAGTGAGAATGTGCAGGAACCAACCTGGCAATTACCATCCCCTGAAATTTTTAGCTCAACCAGGTCATATAACTTCAATCTGTTGAATATAAAATAATAGAGTAAATACACTACAGTTTATGAGAAAGTGATAGTCAGTCAAAATAAACAGACCTATAGAGAAAATAGAAAAAGAGACGATACAACTTATAGAACACGGTAAACATCACCCAAAAAAAAAAAGTCCAATTTTAGAAGTTCTTCATTGACAAAACTGGAAATGACCATTTAAGAGAATATAGTAAAAGTAGAAAAGAAATGCCAAATATATTTTATATCTCTGAACTCTCACCTATATGTACTCCAATGTGGACTAGGGTCACAAGACACTTGAGAGCAAAACCTCATATGTTACATCCATTAATTATAAGATCTTCGTACATTTTTCATAGAAAAAAATGACAAGTCTTTTAACATTTGTTAACTATCAAATTATAATTATGTTCAACCTAATAAGATGGCACATAATGGAATCCTACTGTATATGACTATAAGCCGTGAACAGAAAAGCCCACAAAACAAGTAGCAATCTACGAAATAGCTTATTAACAAAATGAAAAAGAGATGATAATGCATAAGACCTGGCGAGCAGCCTTTCATGATCTGACATGGCATCATCAGAAGATGGGATTTCTCCATTAATTTTAGGAACATGCTGCAATTGAGACAAGCCAAATAATAAAGCCAACTTCATTATAATTTCTCGAATATGAACCACAACTAATAATAATGAGTCAAGGGGCAATAACATGAACACTGAAGAAGATCATGCAAGGGAAATAATCTGCCATTACAGCAACAAGATAAGTTTAATTATCTTGACGAGCTTTTCTCATTAATCTAAAGCAGAATAATGTAAACTTACAGGTACTGGAACCATCTCATTCAGCCTTCTGCCCCATTCACCATGAAGGGTGGATTCATCTTCTATCTCGAGAAAGACATCACATTCCTCACCCGTGGCGAATAATTCCCCACGGTTATCGGGAACCATTCCCACTCCATCTGCAGATGAGGTAAGTAAACTGAAAAGGAAGGAAAATCATGCATATCAAACAAAATGAAATCCAGTGCTTCACCCATACCATGATCAAAATGCTTTCTTGAAGAACCAAACCAATCCTGAGCAAGAATAGAGGCTTGCTCATCTTGATCTTCAGCACATGCGGATCCGGATGCCTCAGCAGTTCGAAGTCTTGATAACTCTTCCTGAAGAGCATATGCAATCACTTCATCGTTCTCCGCAATGGAGTTTGTTGCTTCACAATAACCTTCCTCCACATGCTCAATTTGAGACATGTCCTTGTCATAACAAGTAATAGTTTTAGGAGAACCACCATTCATCGGAGAGCAATCTATAAGGTGAAGGCCCCACCGAACAACATCTGGATCAAGCTGGTATGAGGTCATCTTCTTATAAAGAACCCTTTGGAATAATTTAACCAAAACTTTTCTTGTACCAAAATATCTCTTTAGGCTGGCTGTAATAGTAGATAGAAATAACTTCCTGCTGGAAATTCAGAAAACACATTTCAAATTTGTAATTTGAATATTGTAGCGAATGAAATGAAAAATAAATCCATTTGAATTTGAATGGGTCAGAAATCCAAGTTTGCATTCGGTATTCATTACATGAAACGACTGCAGAATTGTTCACTCTCTAAAATCCATAGGAAAGAAATAACAAGATATTATTGATTCTCTGAACTCATCCTAGCATTGAGAGAGAAACATTTATCTTTCTGAAATCGTAAAAGTAATTTATTCACAAAAACACCTTCTAAATGTTAAAAGAAACATATCCAGAAATATTGTACTCTTCAGAGCATGAATCAAGATTAAACGACTCTTGACCTCCATTGATTGTGAGTAAACACAACCAAATAAATCATATTTAAAAAAAAAAATCACCAATTCAAACTTCAAAAATGGGCGTAAAATGAAAACGGGAAACATTAAAGATCTAAAACTCAATCGGTAACTTTCCTATAAATAAAAAATGTAGGATAAGTCTTCAAATGCTGTATATAACCTATCATTCACTACAGAACCCTTATTTAGAATAAACTAATTGCCTTCAAGATAGTAACCTGACCAACTATATTCAAAATATATGACTTTTCAACTATAAAATTTATCTTGATCCTTCTGTACAGAAGAAAGATAAACGACACCAATAAACATCTGATTCTCGCAGACGCACGAGCAAGAAGGCACCCCCAGACACATACACAAACATATATAAATTTCAAAGTTCATCAAAAAACCTTTAAAAGATTAAGCTGATCATTAACCATTATCTGCAGCCCACAACAGTATATCACATTAGGCATAAATTTGATTCTTGGAGCCAAAACATTTTCATTCTATAAATCGCCGTATTATAATCACTACCGTCTTACTTATAAATCTAAACAATAAGAAAAAAACCCAAGAAATTAAATTTTTTTAAAAAAAAAAGCAACAAATAACCCATTTATCCGAACATAAGAATCAAAATACTTTATCCTAAACCTCAAAACGCTTATAAATCAAAACAATAAGAAAAAACCCAAGAAATTAAATTAAAAAAAAAAAGCAACAAATAACCCATTTATCCGAACATAAGAATCAAAATACTTTATCCTAAACCTCAAAACGTATAACTTCTTAAAATATTCATATATATGATTTATGTATACGCATATGTATTTGCTGACCTTTGAACTAGGAGCCCAGATATCTTTACCTAACAAAAAGCTACGATTTTTCCTTTGTATACAAGAAAGCTGTGAAAAGGTTAGGTAATAAGACGTCGTCGTTTTGGGATCTTAAATGTGAAGAATGGGAAAGCGAAACCGCAGGCGGTAGGCCGCGAAAATCCTGAGGAGGCGCCTCCAGCGTGTTTTCTTGAAAATCCGTTATGTAGGACCTATCTTTGGAATCAGATCCTGCCACGTGTTCGGATTCAGAGATTTATTGCAGCAGTTGGATTCATGTGGACGCATGCGATCTGTTCTATGCAGTTTGTGATTTTGATTGATATTTAAAAAATATATATATTCTTCCTTTGTTCTCTTGAGTTAATGGGTAAAATATTCGAGAAAATTATAGAAAATAATTCAAAACAGATAGGCTTATTTCTATTTTTTGCACGAATTAAAAAAATGTAATTAATATTATAGAAAATATAAAATTTACTTACAATTTTTTTCTAATATACTCCTTTTATATTTTATAAATTACGTGACGTGCACGAGTAAAATTTGTAAAATCATCGCATTCATCAAAGTTACTAATTTCTCTCTTAATACTTAATTTATTACAATCATTATTAAAATAGAGATATTTTTTTAGAAGACTTTTGAACCTACATTGTATTTATCTCTTGTTTTTCTCGTTGAAACACTTTGATTGATTGAATCTAATTTTTGACTATCATATTCATCAAAGTTTTTCATCTAACACTTGAGCTATCATTTATTACTATTCATTGAAGTGTTAGCATCTCTTAGTACTTAATTTGTTTGTATTATTTATCAAGAGATGAATTTTATTGTTATTTCTATTCATTGAAGTGTTAGTCCCCCTTAGTTCGTAATTTGTTCATATTATTTTATCATGAGAGAAATTTAATTGTAAAATCATTTTGATAAAGTGTTGGTCGTGTTGAAATCCCTTAAAGATCAACATTGTATAAGGATCGGTGCTCCTTGTTGTAAGTCGTCGTGTAGGTCATATTGAGGCCCCGTAAAGCTCAATAGTGTGGGTCGTGTTGAGGTCTCCTAAAACTTAACATTGTATAAGGATCGGTGTTCATTGTTTGTAAGTCGCTGAAAACGTTGTAAAGGGTTTGATTGCACCATAAGTCAATCAACATAGTGAAAATGTCTTGTTCGTGTCTGAGAGCTTGGTAACGGATGATGTAAATAATTACTTTGGATCAAACCTCCACAATTATATCGTGTGCATCATATATCCCTTTTAATTATCGTTTTTATATTTATACTTATTATTTGAATTAATCTATTTAGTCTTTACTTGATTGAATTTAGATTAATTTTTCGAAAAAAATTTCTAAATCAATTCACTTCATCTTGGTTAGTTATTTTTGGGCTTTCACTTTTCTCAACCAGTGTAATCATTGCCTCTAACAGTGTGTTCCATCGTGCAGGTGGTGCCTACATAGAGATGTGATCGGAATTTTGTAGACCACCCGTCCATCATATTTTGAGGTTAAAAACCCTTCGATCAAATAATGATTTAAATATGAGTAATTCGTATTTATTGATGATTTACAAAATATATTGAATAAAGACATTAAAAATTTGAGAAATCAAATCCTCGTTAAGCCCTCATCATTTGAAATTATAATTTTTGAAATATATATAGTTGAAAAATAAGGAAAAAATTTTGATTTACGTCTAATGTTATTTTATAAAAGATTGTGTTGTTGAAAATAAGAGAGGGGAGAATAAATTTTCTGGATAATTGGGGCCAAACGAGGTACAAATGTTAATTTGAGACAAACAAAAGAGGAATCCAGTCCATTTTTTTTATTGGACAGAAAGAATATCAGATTTTGGATAATATAGAAAGTACTTGAAAATAGCAAAATAGCCATTGGATACGATCAATCTATCGACTAGGCTTTTTATATTTGCATGGAAACAACTTGAGGAAAAAAAAAAAGCATTCCCTAGGATAAGGTTATATAATTAAGAATTTAAAATATTAAGTTTTAGCCACATTATTTTGGAAGAATGTATTCTGTAATAGTAGATTGATAAAGAATGTGTGATTGAAAAAGAAAGAAAAATGATTGATATAATGAGAAATATTATTTTATTGAAGAATATGTGTTTAAAAATGAGTATAAGAACGAGAATGAGAATTTTAATGTGACTCAAACATGACAAATTAACAAGACATGACCACGACCACTGAACGTGAATAATAGTCCCCACAATAACCACATGAGAGATGTGAACTCTTTGTCCCATGACGAATAACAGTCCCCACATAAACCACATGAGAGATGTCAAACTCTTTCTCCCACGACATTTTTTAGCAAAATGTTCTTGAGTTGCCTAATTTTCAACTTATCCCACCAATAAATATCCAGGGACCAGGGTCCTTCGTTTTCCAACGGATATCAAGTATTAGACCAAATCATTGGCCGACGCCTTCCATCTTCTTTTGCTGACACAAATATGACGAGGAGGAGAGGAATGAAGTTAGGGTTCGTTTGATTTCAAGAGTGGAAAATTTGTGGAAATAAAATATTTTTCGGTGAATTGAATTACAGAAAAATTGTTTTATTGAGAATTATAATTAATTGTGTTTGATTGATATAATTTTCCACATGGTCCGTTTGACTTTGTTTTTCATAAAAATTATCAATTAAATGGATAAAATCTTTACAATTAGGGATATAATTTGTTTAGATTGCCAAAAAAAAAATAGTGTTCGTTTGACTTTTTTTACATGAAAATTGTCAATATAAAGAATAATCTTTTTTACAATTGTGGATAGATTATGTATCCCTTGCAAAAAAAAAAAAAAAAGTTTCGA
>CAIGRF010315702.1:6647-28733 GCA_903798235.1 Fraxinus ornus | reverse complement strand
TTTAAATCCTTTCCAGTACTCGTGTGCTTGCGCCCCTTGGAGGTGTTTTATCTGTTTTTTCAATTGTAATCCTTCACTAGTAAATACACCCCCTTTTGGGACTTTGTCTCAAGAGGTTTGTTCCTCACACAATCGTCTGACTCTATTTCTCTTTAATTGTTGACGGATTAAAAACACGCGAAACAATAATAACCAGTCAGCGGGCCGGTGGACCCTGCGAAGTGCACAGTGCAAGGTGCGGGTATTGCAGGCAGGTCGGCTTGTGTGGGAGCCACTTTTATTGTGGTAACGAAGGATGCGGAGGGAAGGAAGGTGACGAGGGATAGGGCACAGGTGAAGGTGCGAGTGGTGCTCGGGGTTGGAGTTGGGGGTTTGGAGCAGGACGGGATTGTGAAGGATATGGGAGATGGGACTTACACTGCCACTTATGTGGTGTCGAAATTAGGAGGATGATTGGGTGGGTGTAGGGGGAAAGGGATGGGGAAGAAGATGAACAGTAGTTTGTTATTTTTTTTAAAATTTAATTCTTTTATTTTAATTTTTGATTTTTATTTAATTACTTGATTTTAGTTTTTTTTTTATATATGAAAAAAAATGAAAGTTATCATTTTGCCCTTTAAAAATTAGTCAACAAATGGTCAATCTTGACCTTTTTGGTCAACTAACAGTCAATTAAATGGAAACCGTCCATGCGGAGCTCCGGTGCGAATTGTTTAATTGTTTGGTACTGTGGGTGACATAAAACAAAGATTTGGGTAAAGTCTGTAAAAAAGTGAAAGATTTGATTCCGTGGCTGCAATTTTCCCCACCTTTAATCTAGGAAATCAGAGGGATAACTTTGGAGCAAAAACACACTCTCTCTCGAGAAAGATGACATAAACTGTTTTCTTTTTTCACTTTCCTTCTATTTTTTTTATTTTTTATTTTTTTATTTTTTGGATTTCAAGGAAGAAGGGGAATTGTCAAGGCCTATAGAAGAGATTCAAAGATCAAAATTTACTCGTATTTTCTTCTATTCTCTATGATCGGAGTAATATACTCTAATATCGAAGATGTGTTCTTATAACTCAATTATGCTCAGCTAAATTTGTTAACACTGGAATGATGATGAAAAATCTCATTTTTGAAACTTTAATCATAAATTTTTGTTTTGACTCTTAAGTATTTGTTTAATTTAAATAATCGAAACATTGTCTTATTATCTTCAATTGCTTGATCAGCAATTAACTTTAAAATTTGACTTATTACGCTTTTGGAAAGTTGAACACAAATTTAGTACATTGTTGCAATTACCATAAAGTCCAAAAGCGGATATGAATATACCCCTATGCTCTGTGTGGTCGTTAATTGAATATTCTAAGTTTTTACGCATTGTTGCATAATCGCATCCTTCTTACGATAATATAAAAATTGGTTCAATTCTATTCAAAAGAAATTATTGAACAAATTAAAAATATCAATAATCAAATAAAAGAATTGAGGTTAACATGTTAAAAACTTGAACTTCAAAATCCTAGTTTCATTACCCATTTGGGTTTTTCTCCCAACTTGTTAATCACTTTCTATTGGTTTAGTAGATAATAATTTAGAAATAGTAGTTAAGAACAATCAAAATAATCACGTGTTTGATTAAAGTTAACGTTATTTAAGTTGAATCTAAATATACAATTCTGATTAAGAAGATATTTTATAAATCACTTTATTACTTGTCACGGTATCATACACTTACATAAATCTATTGCATCTAGATCAACATAAGCTCCGGTCAAATAAAGATGGTTGACCCCCCCGGGGCACATCCAAGTTGGTAAAGGAAGGGCATTGCTGGACTTGCAACCTCAGCGTGGGGAGTTCGATTCCTGGTTGGAGCAGCTGAGTGATGTAATAATCAATATTGGTTGGAGCAGCTTGGTGATGTAATAACCATGGAGGAAGGCTCCCTTGGGGTCAAGAGTATAAGGGGTGCTCGAACCCCGGTCAACTTGGGCATAACCCGCGGTTTACCTCCGCCAATTACTAAGGGGCCGGTGGCTAGTGGTCCAGGAAATTAGTTTGGCTAAGCTGGGATACCTGAGTACCACAAAAAAAAAAAAAAAAAAATAAAAAAAATAGATGGTTGACACAAGTCACACATAGTAAATCACGTGCCAAAGTGTCTTGATTAAGACCAACCGCCATCACTCACTTTCATAACGTATAATAATGATTTTGTGTCACTAATTTCATTAAATTATATTTGAAATCTTTTATTCTCACGAGAAAATGAAATTTTCTTGAACGAGTTATCAAATTGATCAATGACCATAATGAAGAAAAAAGTAGACCATTTTCTCATGGAAACGTGTTTATCTCGATCTTTGCAAAAGTGACTTGGTCAATTGATCTCGACCACTCATGTCTAACGCAACCTCTTGCTATACATTTGAATAAAGCATTCATAATGAATTAATAATATGTGACCTTCTTCGGAGGCGAAAGAGGAGTTCGCTTGCACTCCAAAGATCAATTCAAACACTTGTAATATTTGTATTTAGGTGTGGGACGTACTTAGACGTGAGTTATAAAGTATTCGAATATTAGAGGGTTTGGGTAGAACTGATTTACAAAGGATAAAATGAGAGAGAGACATCAATGTCACAATTAAGAGTGTAAAACTGTATTATCTTCAAATGATATTAAGTGTGAGCCTTTATAGTAAAAGATGAGAAATGACAATCGTTGGATGAAAAGACACAGTCTCATCTTAACGATCAAGGTGCCTTATCATAAACGTCATCCTATTTATCCTAGACTTTGATGTATTTAATGTTTCTGACCATTAGTCACCTAGGTCAAACATGTAAGGAATAGACATGACAAGTTGTCTTGGTAAAGTGTCTGTTGTAGAGAAGGCACTTCAGTCAATCATAGAAGATATTGAACGAAAGATATTATGGGGAACGTGCTTCGTACATTTAGAGGTTATTCAACTTGGATTTGAGCTACAACGCCTCATATCGCCTCACCTCGTCCACGAGGGTTCTCCTATCATGGGGATTTGACCTTTCCATGAGGGTTCGACGAGATTGTTAGGTAGGTAAAGTAATGCGAAATGCAGACCTTATTTACTTATTATGTGGCTTATCATTGTGCATTAAATGCACATGTAACGTGTGCAGTGAAACCATGCAACGCCTCAGTTGACATTTTTGGGAAGATGCAACGTTTTAAATCATTTTGTCACACGTCTCATCAATGTCTTGTCGAGTAAATGCCTCACCTCCGCCTTAGTTTAGTTCTACTAATACTAGTTCTTCTTCATAGTCTTGCCCTTACGAAGGACTTCACCTCATCAACTAGTTTAGCTTTTATCAAAATATGCCAAGTTTCATAAATTTGTCCTCACGTAGGACCTTGCCTCATCGACATACCTAGCTTTTATCAAAAGGTGCTAAGTTTCACAGGCTCATCTTTATGCATCTTCGCCTCATCAATTAGTTCAACTTTTATCAAAATCTGCCAAGTTTTATAGGCTCATCCTTTCGCAAGGTCTCTCCTTATCAACATATTTAGCTTTTATCAAAGATCGCCATTTTTAATAGTCCCGTCCTCACGTAGGGCTTGGCTTCATTAGCTAGTTTAGCCCTTATCAAAAGCTATCAAGTTTTATAAGCTCTCAAGTAGGACCTTGCGTCATCAACCAGTTCAACTTTTATCAAAAGCTGTCAAGTTTCATATGCTCATCCCCATGAAAGGCTTCGCCTCATCAACCAGTTCAGCTTTTATCAAATTGTAAAGTTTCATTGGCTCTTCCTTATGCAGGTCGCCACACACCATCAACAGACTAAGATCACACAATGTATAAATATCCATGCCTCGACTTTGATGATTATGGTGTTACATTATCTCTTCACAATCAAAGGGTTATCTTAAAAGCACAAGTTCAACAACCACAAAGTACCCTATGCCAAAGCATCCCTTCTCTAATAACAGATCACACAACATAGATAGTACACATCGATCTAAAAATTTCATGCATTAGATGAATATTCATACATGGACTTGGGGGACTATTGTTACGTCTCATCCAATGATGCTCCAAGAATAAAAAATACGTGGCATCCATATAATAAGCAAACTGAGAACCGCATTCCACATCACTTTACCTACCTAGCAATTCCGTTAAAACTCCCATGGAAATGTCGAATCCTCATGGAGAGGTCATGATAGGACGAAACCTCATGAACGAGTAACGTGATATGAGGCGCTGCAGCCCTAATTCGAGGTGAATAGGCTCTAGGTGTATAAAGTACATTCCCTATAAGATCTTTTATACCTGATAATTGAATGATGAGACCTCTCTACTGCAGCTACTCTATCAAATCAACTTCTCAAGTCTATTCATTACATGCCAAGTCTAGACCAACCTGTGGCTAATGGTCAAAAACATTAAGGCCATGTTCTCTTNACTATAAAAACTCACATTTAGTGTCATTTGAAGGTAGTGCAATTTTACACTCTCAACTGTAACATTGCTCTCTCTCTCTCTCTCTCTCTCTCTCTCTCTCTCTCTCTCTCTCTCTCTCTCTCTCATTTTATCGTTAGTAAATTGTTTCTACCTGAATCTTCGGTATCCAAACACCTTTGTGTCTCTCGTCTAAGAGCGTTCCATACTCAAATACATTGTTAAATGACTGAATTGATCATCAGAGTGTATGCAGCCGCCTCCTCCACCTCCTAAGAATGCCATGTGTTGCTAATTGTTTATCCAAGTGTGCAGACAAGAAGTAGTGTGAACGTAAACGAAGTTGAGATTTGTCGGTCACATCACCTGTGGAAAAAACGAGGTCAACAGAACTGATGCAATCAAAAGAAGAAAAGTTTGATAACATTTGGAAAAATTGTTTTAGAGGTAAAGAGTAACGTCACATAATTTATGTCTAAAAAATTTAGAATAGTGGCCCATTTAATTTTTTTTCCTTATCTTTTATTCTCCATATCTTATAATGTAAAATATAAAAATTTAACTTTTTGAGACAAAAATTTGGAAAATAAACTATCAATTGATTATAAATTCAAGTCCAACTAAGCACCACATTTTTTATTTAGTTTTTTATCATCACGTTGACAATGTAATGTCGAGGAGGTTTATAGTTTTTTTTTTAATAAAAAGTATAAATATCTTCTTTAAATATGTAAAAGAATGTTATAAATATTACTTGAAAACGAGTGATGCTTTTAACGGGTCACCTAACCTGATTTTTTCACCACTGGTGTCTAATAATAAATATAATTAGTTGACGAAAATTTATGATGTGACGTAATTTGTGACCTATAAGGTGCACCAATTCTTTTTGACAATCATGCTATTTGACAATTCACATTTACAACATTACAATAATTCATTTCAAATGCTGTTTTTAAAACTAATGGTCCGAATTTTGATAACACGAATGTTGTCAACTATAATTGTCAAGCAAAAGTGTACAAATATGTTAATTCTCTTTTTAAACAATTCTTTCTTTTTGACTCTTTAACAAGTAATTAAGTAATTCAATTGTTCATGCAAATATGTAATTTGCAGGTAAATTCTCGTCATGGATCCTAGCCTACGCGATATGACTTACAAGATATGTGCTCCACCAGATAACATTTTGCTAAGTAAATTCTTTTTGTTCTTCTTTTACAGTGCAGACAGTGAAAAAATGTCAAATTTTTTTTTTTTTTTTTCCATATTAAAGTATTTATACAGTAGAGAGGTTTTATTCATCACACCTGACCTAACTTTGACGTTGTACCTTTCGAATAGGTAGAAGATGAAGAGACAGTTAAATTAACTTTTATGCAAACTTCGGGGTTGATCATAGATCTCACATCTTGACACAGTAAAATGTACATTCCACCTACTGCTCTATTCAACTATATTCATCTCGTTTGAAAAATGAAGACGATAGAGAGAGTACATTCATGATTTATTATCATGACTTACGTTTCAGGAGTATATTTATGTACTTGTTCAGGTTCGATTTTGTTGGAAAATCCAGTTTTATATGTGTATATTGTTGGGTTTTGATACCCAATAAATCCCGGGCTATGATGTTAATCGGTTTTAGTGTGTAATATACTTCATAGGCCTCGGCCGACGAGTGAAAATCTGGACAGCTTTGTGCTTCAGTTTTTGCCGGTTTTCTGTTGATTTTTGGAGCTGCCTTCGCCGGAAATAATCACCACCTAGAGCTCTAATACTAGTTGTTGGATTTATGGACACCACATATTTCCACAATGGTATGATATTGTCCACTTTAGACCTAAACCCTCATGGATTAACTTTTGGGCTTTACCCAAAATGCTTCATACCAATACAGTATTGTCCTACATTTATAAACCTATCATATTTCTCATGTCTAGTCGTTCGATGTAGGACTTCTTTTACTCACAACATATATAAAACTGAGAACTGGCCCATAATTCAGTGACCAACTCTTTTTTTTTTTTTTGTCACGGCTGTTTGTAAAATTGAACTATGTTTGTGATTAGATCCTTCTCGCTATTTTATTTGTAGGGAAAAAAATAATAATAATGAAAAAATCCAGTATAGAGTGTGAAACATACTTGATTCCTAAATAATTACCATAAATCCAGCTTAAATGGTCACGTAAAGTCAACTAGTGCATTAGGTGTTTTCTGGAGTGAAACAATCTATTTTTTTCTCCCTAACCCAAAATTAAGATGTTCACACACTATAATTTGGATACAACGTATATGAAACAAAATGGTTTTAGGACTTTCAAAATATTGTCAATTTGTCACATTCGACTTAGTCGAACAATTCAATTTCTTTTACATATTTGAATATGAAACTTCCATGCAGGCCCTACAACATTTGCAAATCTATACATGTGTAACCGACCTTCAAACTTGTATATATATGCACACCTATCTATGAATCCATAATATTATCTAAGTTAACGGTCAATTCACCAAAAAATTATTTGCCTCCAAAATCAGATCTAGAAAAACTTTTTATCATCAATAAAATGGAAGGGACTTCTCGAGGTAAGGGCGCCATGCAAGAAAGCGAAGAGAAGGGGAAGGAGGAAGTTCGATACCGTGGTGTTCGGAGACGGCCTTGGGGGAAGTACGCGGCGGAGATACGCGATTCCACTAGGCAAGGAGCACGCTTGTGGCTCGGAACATTTGATACGGCTGAAGACGCGGCGAGGGCCTATGACCAAGCTGCATTTAGATTAAGGGGTCATCTTGCAATATTGAATTTCCCTAATGAGTACTTCCCTCAACTCTCAAATACCCCTCCCCTTCAAAATCCCTCATTTTCGTCGTCATCGTCATCGTCCTCGTCGACTTCGACTTCGACTTCGACTTCTGGTCCTTCGACGAGAGAACAAGAAAAAATTGAACTGGAGTATCTGGATGATAGTGTGTTGGAGGACCTTCTTGAATCATCAGAAGAGCAGCAGAAGAAATAATCTTTAATCTTTCTTAACTGTTTTTCTTGAATTATGCTTCTGTACTATTTCCTTCAATGATGATTAGGGACAATCTCTGAAATGTAGAGTTGATCACCAGCTGATGTTAAAGGGAAGATCCCTAATCAAATTCAAATGCCTTTAGAGGGAAACTAATAAATAAAGATGTACACGTTGAATTACCATGTAGAGTTAACGACCAAAAGTTTAAGATGATATAGGGACGAAAACTATATGGACTTGTATTAATGTATCTTTTATATAGAATTGATCTCTTATCCAGGGCGGGTAGGAAATATCTTGTCCATTGCTGACGTGCACGCAATGCCACGTCAGTTGTGAGCAAAAGATCTCCTAACCATTGTGGGCCAGAGATCACGTCTGATCTTTTATGTGCCTCCTCGAGTGTGCAATGTTAATCAATTTCTTCATCAAAAGCTTCATACTAGAAATTTGATAAATAGACATGTTACATTAGTTAATTTGTTGTCCATCAACACTACGTGAAGGTCTTAAGTGGTTGAAGATACGATAATTTTTTTTATAGTTTATCTTCAACACAAATTTTATGCACTAGAAAGACACGACATTATTCTTAAGATTTTTCATTTATTTTATCGGCCGATTCCAATATCTTTTTAAGGTTCTTTTATATTTTTTTTCATCAAACAAATTTATTCTCAATGTTTTACGGTGACCATTTCACAAATTTTCTTTTACAATCGATTATTAACTTCATATTATAGAAAAAAAAAACTCTTCCATGATGGTTCCCAAAGTTCTTTCATTATTGATCAATTATCGATTGTTTCGAATGGAAAAAAAAAAAAAAAACATTTATACGATTTGAATCTCCACTTTAACTCTTTCCATAAGTCAAATTACATATATTCTCTTCAAATTGGACAATTTGGTTTCCATACGATTTTAATTTCCAAACTTAATTTGGTTTCAAAGCCTTGTGTTTGAGAAAGATATGAAACATTTTTTTTAATATTTCTCTGTAACACTTCTCCTGGTTATTGAATATTATTCCCATAGAAGTGGCTTTGTGTCATGATTGATCTCATCAAATTCATGTCCACAATACTAAGTGAAAGCTATATCAGTGGACAGTGACGAAAATAATTGACCCTTAATTGGAAAAAAAGAGTTAGATCACTCAGAATTTTACATCTTTCGACTGTAACAGACTCTTATCGGAGCTAGACATCTTCTCTATGTTTTAATTGTCTCAAATATTGCTCCGTAATATTGTAAGTTTCTTTTAAGGAAGTTTTATACAACTCGATTAGGACTCTCGTTGTTGCATTCTACAACCCTAATTGCAACCACCGTAGCTTCACTTTCAGTTGATCGGTGCAAGACCACGATATGATGATAACATAATCGACCTAATTCTAAGAAAGAACAATACTCCAAATTTTGTTAGACAAGTTATTTTTATCGTTTCCTGTCTATTTTTGTAGCAGAAAATATTGAAAAGAGACTTGGCCCAGTTAATTTTCTCTATGAAACATTGCATTCACAAGCTCATGATATATCAAGGTAGCAATCCAATTAGCAAACTGAACTGGATAAGATAGGACAGCGTAGCTTATTTCTCGTCTTGCATGGAAAATCAAAATGAAATAGAAAAAGAAAATGAAGAAGTAGAAGTAGAAGTAGAAGTAGAAGAAGAAGATAAACTTAACTTCAATCTTACTTCTTCTCTTTTTCATCACAATCAAGAAGTTCTTCCAGTAAGTTGTCGTCCAAGTATTCGAATTCGAATACTTGTCTCTCCTGCACTGAAGATGAAGTCGAAGTCGAAGCAGAAGCAAAATGTGAAGAACTACTAGGCAAATTGTACTCTTCAGGGAAGTTAAGTATAGCCAAATGACCTCTGATAGCATAAGCCGCCTTGTCGTGGGCTCTAGCCGCCTCCTCCACCGTGTTAAACGTCCCAAGCCAAACCCGAGCCCCCTGCCGGGACGAATCGCGTATTTCTGCAGCGTATTTTCCCCATGGCCGCTTCCGAACACCTCTGTACTTAATCTCCCCAGCATCCTTTACAGTTCTTTTTCCTCTGTTACTAGGCTCCTCGTCCATCTTGAAATTTTCAAGAACGTTGGCTAACTGTATAGGTGAGATGACAATTTATTGTCTTAAAAAGTACCTGGTTTAGGAAAAAAACGAGGGGTCCAAATTTTGTTAAGAGCATAATCGAGTGGAGGAAAATTGTTCACATGTAGACCAAAAGTTATATGCAGTGCATCTGGCTAGTCAAGGTGGTGGCTTTGAGAAAATTCTTTGTCACTTTTGCATGTTTGATTGTCACTTTTTAATTGTAGCACTTCATAGAAACATTTTGCCACGTGCAAATTTAATATTTTAATAAAAATTGGTTTTAGAAGTATTGAAATAAATTAATTCTTGAATTCAAATTTTGTTACTATTGTGTCAATTTTTTGCAAAATTGATTTATATCGATGAAGTCATTTGGATTAATTGAAATGTGTTCGACCTATGATTTAGGCTTGAAATTGTGTATATGTCAAAATTTTAATAAAAATATGATTTCGACTCAATTATGTAGAGATGCGTTGAGAAAAGTTGGCATAAATTAATTACTATAATATAACGAAAAAAGTTGATTCGCGAATCAAAAACACAAGTTGGAGATTGATTTGTATCTTCTTGTAATTATGCTAATGAAGTCACATCACTCACGTTTTATCATTACAATAAAAAAATATCTACAAGAATAACGTAGCACTTGAAACTTTGGAGGTAAAATATTATCTAATATATTTTTATACATTATTTATGAGAAAAAGGTTTAATTATTTGAAATGTAGAGACCATTCAAATGGCACTTTCATAGTTTCATATGTCCCGTTTGTTGATTTGATTCGTTCTTAACGTCAGCCCTGCAAATAGTGACGTCAGCATATGACTGCATTGGTTGGTGCTCATCACTGTGTTAATGTCTTTGTTTATTTTTTTTAATACAATTATTTCATTCCTTTGCACCCATTTATTGATGATTTATTCCAAATCTCTGCACCTTAAAAAGGCTTATATGCCCAAGAAAAAGTAAAGTTGAGGTTAGTGGCTGCCTTTAATTCTCAAATTAGTGATTGATAATCACAATTAATAAAATAATAATTGCAAACGTGAAAGTAGTTAGGTTGTATAACGAGCACATATCTAGTAATTAGAGTAAACTAAGTAGGTCATAATATCGCGGAGTAAAATTTTATTAGCTAGCTTCTTTTCAAAACTAGCTAATACTTGCCTAAATCACTATTATTGCTTGTTTGGATTTGTTCATAAGTAGTTGAAATTATAATGTGATGGAAATGACTGGTGGACAATAGTTGTCGATCTTTTGAGATTTAAGATTAGATTGAACTTTGGATTTTGGCCTTCAAATTATAATGTGATTATAAGTAAATCCAAACGAGCAATTAGTTTACATAATGTGTGATACATACTAATTTTTATAAGTCAACTTATTTTATTATACATTTGTTCTGTTTGGTGAGCTAAAAATATATAATTTTAATAAATTTTGATAAAACGTGTGGTTGAAAAGTTAATAAAAGTTATGAGTCTAAAAAAATATGTAGTTAAAATTAATTGTTGACTTAAACTTTAATTCTTTTTTTTTAAGACACGCCAAACATGACGAATCTTTTTATTTTATTAATAGTTTAGTGGTTATATTTTGAGATTTTATTAAACATAAAGTTAATTAGGACTTCTTTTCTTTAAAAATTAAAGATATGTTTATTTTTTTTATTTTTTTTACAATGTCATAAAATGGAATAAAATGAAGCCCCTATAGATTCATTAAATTGTGAAGTTGATAGGTAAAAATGATTAATCGTAACATAAATTTGTTAATCAAAGTCATAGCACGTGATACTTTTATAAATGAGCACGGGCGAAGCTCGGATATGAACCATCCATAATGCTAAAGGACCTCATCTTGATTGATTGAGCAAGTAAAATCACATTATATATTTTATATAAATGAGATGGTGACAACATGCAAGTAATTAACACATAGACTCTGCTACCTAATTTCCATAACCCTAACTTTTTTTTTTCCCCTCATGGCTATGTTACTGCCAAACTAGCATGTTGGAATGGAAAGGAAATTGAAAAGAGGCAATTTAATGATTTTGAACACAATGATGGCATCGACGTACAAATCATCAAGCCTCCGGTGGAGGCTGACTGCCTCTTGGAGGTTTAGGCCATGGCCTTGGTGGAAATGGCTTAGGAGGAAAGGGCTTCGGCGGAAAAGGTATCGGAGGAAAAGGCTTCGGGGGAAAGGGTCGTGGAGGAAAAGGCCTCGGGGGAAATGGTGGTCTTGGGGGAAATGGTGGACGCGGAGGAAAAGGAAAAGGAGGCAATGGTTGAGCATATCCACACATTCCAAAGAAGCAAAGGCTAGGGAATCGACATCTATGCTCACAAGCACCACAATGGAATGGATTGACATTTATATCTATGCATAGGCCTCGACAGCATTGCCAATTGAATGGACACCTAATCCCACACAATCCACAGTTGTTAACATCAGATGTTACGTCCACGCATCGATTTCTACAACAGAGTCTTTTGATTCTAATCGGAAACTTTCCCTCGTTGCAAATCCATGGCCGCGTCCAACACCCAATTGCTCGTTGATTCTTTACTCGTCTGAGCCATGGCGAATAAGTTGAATTACTTGTGACATTTTGTTCGAGCCTAAGTATAGGCGTTCCTTTGGCTGTCACAAAATGTAACAACAATGAGAGAAGTTGGATTGAAATCAAGAATGTGTTGATTACAACACTAACAAGTTGCATGATTTTTGATAAATTTGGCAGCAGTATTTGAGTTGATTACGTTTAAATAAGTGATGTAAATGTCTTTATTTTCTTGTATTCCGGGGAAATTCATGTTTTTCTTACAAGGGGTGAGTGAGTTGTAGGTTTGGTGAGGCATGTAATTACTATTTACGTGATACAGTAGAGATTTCATTGCAATTTTGAGATTGAGAGATATGCATGAGTTTTTGCTTTTTTCACGCCTTTGTTTCTTCACGTATACTCTACTTTTTTCACCTTTTATCTCTCTTTCGGAAAACGAACGGATTCATATTTTTATTAAATCATTCTAGGTTGTACAAAGCATGTTAGGGAAGTGTTTATAAATAGTTTAAATTATAAATAGATCATAGAAAAATGAACAAATGAATAATACTTATATATCCATCAAAATTGTGGATGAAAAATTACTTGAATATTTGTAAACGGTTTACAAACATGAGCCAAATATAGGCAAATAGAAAACATGAAAAATTGAAAGAATTCCACCTAGGCAGGTATAAGCAGGTCGTCGTCGGTTCGGTTTGAGGTTCGAGCATTTTATGGGCGATTAACTTGGACTGAACTCATTTGTTTTGACACCTTTATATAAACTAGAAGTATATTTGGAGGTTATTTATATTGATTTAAATTATAAATAGATAAAAATGATTGATGAATAAATAAATAGTACTTGTAAGTATCACAAAATGTGTAAATAAAAAATAATTTAACGAATTGTAAACAGTTTATAAATATTAACCAAAACATGGGTAGATATTGAACTCCTCCCATGAATACAATAAACCCATGTTTGACTTCTATATACTAAAACTATTTTTTCCCAAATTTATTTTTAGTTGCCCATCCTCTTACTAAAATAATTTTGTACATGGATTCATAATTTTTTCTTATTTTTAATCACAAATTCTCCGATAAAATGACTCTTACAAAATTTATTATAAAAAAATCTATGCTAAATAGGGAATAAATATATATCCACAAGCCCGCTGGATAAATTGGTGCATAAATTATATTTCATTAACAAAAACACATTTATGCAAATACGAATAAAGTGACGATTTATCTATATCATGGTATGTGCATAATAATGAGCAAGTCACGACTTACTCAAACATAGAAAATGTAGAAATTCGAAGGAGATAAAATAAAACTAGGTATGCGAATGAAATTCCCTTTAAAACGAATTTCGCCTTGCACTGGTGCTAATTAGATCAAATAGACGTCCATTTCTCAAAATACAACGCTACTTTCAAAATTAATATAACACAATATTAATATATCGGGCAAAACAACGCTTGACTGTATTCTTGTAGATCAGACGATATCAAAACTAAATATCAAGCACGAAATTCAAAAGTAATTCAGACATAATTTGAAAAGGAAATAATTAGAAATCAATTATTTTAAATTGATTTAGAGTGAAGAAAGTGAAATTAGGAGGATCCTATTTATAAATTTTCACTTGTCTCTCCGAATTTTTGCATTTTTTTTTGGCAAAATTAAGCCCATGTTTGTTATCAATTAAAATCTAGATTTTAATTCAAATCAAAGTCAACAATTTATATCAACTATATATTTTATGGGTCTTACAACTTTTCAACCACACATTCCATCACTTTTTATTAAATCTACTAAAAATATGATTTTAATCTCTATCAAATAGGGGTTAATTTTAACCATTAGATCGCACCATTTTATATTCAATGGTGTAGGTTGCATCCTATCAAAAGATCACGACTTTTCATAATGCACATTTTTGAATAATTACCTTTCCGAAACAACATAACTTTTTGTAATTGAAGAGTCGCGATTAGTTATCATATCAATTGAAGATTTTTCTAATTCACACCTATAAAAGTATCCCGTAATTCCAACAAGCTCTTCTGCTTTTCAAGGACATTGAAGATAATTGATATCGTCTATTCATGACAATTACTGTAACTATTTAAGAACTGAGTTTATAAACTCAAATCCTATTAATGGTCATCGGTGGCATAAGCCGCAAGATGAATTAACAAGAAGTAATTCAAGAATTACCGGTACCATAGCAAAATCCTACAATCAGGTGTACTCTTATTCTCCATGTGCAAGTTGGTCATTGATTCCAGTTTTGTTGGTTTATCTTAATCCTCCTTAATAGCATTGAAGGTACTTCAACTTTCAAACTAGATAGTTTAGTCCCTGAGTTCTAGATCTTGTTCTCTTTCTGTCCTAGTTGCTTGATTCTTGTTCCTCTTTATCCCCAACAATGAATATCGTATTTTGTGCTAAAACAATTATGGATTTTTCTATTTATACATATTTTTGTGCCCATCTCGTTGACAGAATCAGTGTTGACAAAAAAATGATTGGCTGTAAAAACTGCATTTTTTAAACAGCTCAATGGTATAATGCTACGTCTCTCAAGTAGGGCATCAGTTTTTTTTCATACACCAAACACGAATCAACAATTATTAACGACACGATTAAATATCAAAGCTCGTACCTCCAAATATCACAACTTTTGATGGTTCAGATAAATGTAAAATCATACTTACCATAAATCGATTTATGAAATTATTGTTATAACTTGTATATGTATATAGGCTCTTCAAAGTTACAATTCAAAGAAAATTGTAGCCAATTCATTCAACTTCTGATGTGTCAATCAAATCAAATGGACTTCAAATTGTCAAACCAAAGCTTGATTCGAGAGGATCCAATATTAGAATATATGGACGGGAACCATATTTCCATTCTCCAAACTAATTCCTTGAGAATTCTATCCCGTTCGAGGACAGTTGCCATTCCTTTATTGGGTTGAAGAAAGTCAAGAAAGCACGCCCTTGAAGATCAAATCATCAAAATCAAACATACATTGTCCAACGACAAAGGAGACTTTTATACTCGGCTACCGTTCCCCATTTTAATCCCCTCTTACAATTCTCCACGTGTTCCATATTCATTGGCTATTCTCAATCTGCGAATCATAACTTGTGACTCCTCCTTTTCCTCCATCTTCCAATTGATATTATTTCTCAGCAGAATTTTCTCCAAATAAATTGAAAACAAATCACCCACTTTTTTATTTTTCAATAAAATCCAATTCGATTTTCAGAATGAATGATAACAATAATATAGATTCATTCGATGAGAGTTGCTGGCGTGACTTTGATTACCGCAGTCTCTTGAACGAAGCCCCAACCATTGATCTTCACTGGAATCCTGAATTGCAGCCCCAATGGTGATGATTTCTTTTCAAAATTTAATTTTTTGTTTTTATTTTAGTATGTAATTGTTTTCTTGGACCTTACCATTGACAAGCTAGTAGGTTTTATTTTATTAATGTGACTTTTTCTCTAAAATGTAGTATTTAAAACTTATGGATTTGTTTGGAATTGAAAAGTTTTGAATCAAGAAGAGGGAAAATGAGACTTTTTAATGAATGAGGAGGAAATTTAGAATTGTACTGGTACATTCACTTTTAAGTTGTAAAAAAGTTTTGGTTTTTGAAATGTATCCTACTGATGGAGGTAATTAATCATTCTGTTATGGTTTACAGGAATACGAATGTAGAGTATTATAACATTCGTGTATATTGTTCTGATACACTTGATTATTCTGTAGTGGCATAAGTGCAGGAATCGACGTCTCGGTTTGTGGAAGGGCATCACAAGTAGGCGAAGATGCCATTAGAGAATGTCCAAGAAAGAGGTAGCCTTTTTTCAATCTTTTGTCTTTTAGGTCTTTTTCCCTGTGGAAGAAGCTCATTGATTTCTATATCTAGTTGTTGAGAAGGTTAACCTCAAACTTTATTGTTATTTCCTTCAAAATGAGTCATTGTAGTAGATAGATTTTGGCATAATGTATTGTCTGAGGAAGGGTGCTCAGAGAATCATTTCCTTTAGAATTTCTACTGACTAACTATTGGGGGAGCTTCGTATAAATGTTGTTTCAAAGGAGCATTTCTGGAGGTGGTCTAGAGCCAATTTTGTAAGACACTTATGATATTGAGAAGTTGAAGAAATGCTGAACCCATTGTACTGGTTCTATGTGGCCATTAAGGGCAATGCTGGCCTGGGTATGAAGAGATGGTCCTGCACTGGATTTAGACTATTCTTCATCTCATATCTTATTACTGTTCCCCAAAATGAAGAGTTTGGCAGCTTCCCTTGATGCTATTACTAGTACACTTTGGTCCTTGTGGCTGAAAAATGTTTGTCCAACATGGACCGTGCCTTGTACAGTGAAAGACACATTGCGACGCTCTAGTTTGTAGGTGCAGTAGAAGGGATGGCATCTGCAGTTCTGAACCTCATTGTTTTTGACAGTTTTAAAAAGAAAACCATGGACTAATCTCTGAAAGCTGTGGAATAAATAAATGATACTAATTTTAGAAAATATGGGACTCTGAATCAATTGAAAAACAGAGTTGATATGAAAATACACAAGATCTGACCGAGTCTTGTGGTCAAAACTTTGATGTGTACACACGCGATTATGTTTGAAGGCACAGTTACTCTCATGCATAGTAAAAAACATATATGAATTAGGTACACACACACTCACACTATAGCGTAGGGCACATTTTAAATTCCATATTCAGATATTCTTTCATGTTGTAACCAGTAAAAGAGGATGGAAAATGGACAGTCATTCACACATGGAATCAGTGCATCAAGTGTGCTTGAATATTAGGCTTGTCAAGCTTTTAAATATGAAATTGGTTTATCCACATTTTAATATCAGCTTGTTGTATTTGCATTTATTAGTTCTCTTCATTTATTTTTTATATTCACATGTTAATTATAGAGGACAACTTGATGAATTGTTTCAAGTCCACAAAGGATAATTTTGAAAATGTTATGCGCAATATTTGCTTATGTCATGCTTGTTTGTTGTTGTACTCTGTAGGGGACGGAATGATGCATTCAGTGCAGCAGGAAGTAAAGCCTGCCGTGAGAAAATGAGGAGAGAAAAATTGAATGACAGGTGTTCATATTGTTGACTTGATATGTTTTGTTTATATTTCTTCTTTTCCTTAGTCTTATTGCAAATGACTGCTTCAAAATACATCATTTCATTCCACACCGGTAATGAAATGTATATTACCTTTTTTACTGCCTTTATCTAAGAAGCACAGATTCCACACAGGTAATGAAATGTATATTTTTTAAATTTCCGATATGTACCAAATACGTATTTTTTAATTATTTTCTATATGTATTGGATATGTTAGGACACGTGAAGAAGAATTTTATTGATTTTAAACTATTTTAAAAATCATTATTATTAGCTATAGATTGACAAAAAAAAAATTACTTAATAGATTACTATTGTTATTATCAACAACTTATTGAAAATAGATAATATTTATTGAAAATACACAACTAGAATTATATATATACACACATACACATCTTCCTATCCTAATTTTAAAAAAAAAGTTGTATGAACATATCTTTATTGTATCATATTGTATTTGAATTTTAACGTATTCGGATTTGTGCTTCTTCGTCTTTATATGCAATGCTTACTGAATGCAGTCAATGAATTATGATTGATTGAAAAGAAAATGGAATAATTTACAACTCTATATATTTTGAGTGTATTTGGCATAAAAGCGAAGTAGCGTGAATTAGCTTATTGTTTCTCAGAGGAGAATCATATCTGTTCTTGCAGGTTCTCAGAATTGTGCTCTTTGTTGGAACCTAATAGACCTGTGAAAACTGATAAATTGGCTATACTTGGTGATGCCATCAGAGTTCTAAATGAGCTGAAGTCTGAATCTCAAGAATACAAAGAGATGAACGAAAAGCTTTTGGAAGAGATCAAAACGTTGAAGGTTAGACCAGATGCTTATGCAGCATTCATGGAAATCGATATTTCTCTTTTAATTTTGTTATGCTGGAAGCTTAGGGCATGATATACCCCCACAGCATTGTCGATAGATCTAGTAGTTTTCTGGTTTGTGACGATCATTCTATTTTTGCTTTAAATAGCTTTTTAGTGATATCTGATTCAGCTGTATAAAAGGATGACTGTACAGTGCTTTGCTTCCATAGGGAATTTGCTAGGAAGTTGAATTTACCAATTCCCATTTTATACAAGTGGAGTGGCATTCATTTTAGAGTTTTTTTTTTTTTTTAAATACTCATGAAGTTTCTTTATTGTTCAACTGTGAATGCATTTTTCCATGTTATACCGATAGTAATTTGTAGCATTTGAAGCATATACTGAGTTTTTATTTGTAGCCAAGAAGAATATAGTTAAACTTTTGTTTTGTTTTGCTTAAACCTTCAAAGTTCTCTTTTATGTTAACAACTTTTTCTCATGATGATTCCTTTCAAAATGGCAAAAGTGTTTCTTTTTTTTAATGAACATTAATAATGAAATAAAGAACCTTCCCTTTGTTGCCATAAAAAATTATGTAGTAGAAAGAAATGCTCCTTCGAGGAAATAGAATGTTATATTTTCATTTGAGATTTTTTGGTAAAACCCTTTTCATGTTTTTGATCTTCAAAAGTGTAACCTCCCCCTGCTCCCATTCTTTCTCCCTTAGCTCTACGATAACATACTAATACTACGGAATCAACATTTGAGTATACATTGTGCATAGATCCTTTCTACACCTTCAATCTCATATTTTTTTCTATTTTAAACAGGTAGAGAAGAATGAACTTCGTGAAGAGAAACTTGTACTTAAGTCGGATAAAGATAGGATTGAGCAGCAGTTGAAAGCTACGACTGTTTCACCTACTGGGTTTGTGCCAGCTCATCCACCAGTATATCAGTCTGGAGCGAACAAGATAGCAATGTTTCCTGGCTACAGTTTTGTCCCAATGTGGCAGTATCATCCTCCATCTACCGATGATACATCTCAAGATCATAAGAACATTGGTCGTGCTGCTTGATATACATGCAAGGAAACTTGCAGCTTTTGAAGAAATTTCATTGCACAATTTAGGAAGTGCTATGTAAATATTAGTTAGTTCACAATTCTTTGTCCTATGACATTTCTGTCTTTTCTCCCATTTTTAATTTTTGAATTATGCATTGCTTGATGTCAAGCACTCAAATTTAAGAAGGAATTGGATTTACAACAGTATTATCTCTTTTGGTAAAAATAAATTTTTCTGATATATGCTTTTCCTTGGGAACTTCTCTAATGGAATTGCTGGTGTTGTCGGGTTTCAGGATTAAAAAATGTAGAGAGAGAAGGGAGAGGTGGGGTTGGAGGGTTTCAAAGGCTAACTGAGCAATGCCTGAGAAGTGTAAATTAGGAGGAATCAAGGCAGTTTCCATCATCAATGCACGGAAAAGAATGGTCCTGTAGAAATTACTGTCAAGATTTAGTTACAGGAGTTAGTAGTTGCAGTAGCAGTAGCAGTAAGAAAGAGGGCATTTGCAAGAGTCAAGCAAATTCATGCGACCTGAGTTTCTCTTTGTTGTGAACTTAACTATTGACTTGAAACTTGAAAAGAGTACATGTTTAGTTAGAATGATATGGATCAAGTACACAAAAAATTGTCTGTTTTCAGTTTCATCATCATCAAACCGTTGCAAGGTTCACTGCAGGTGGATTTAGATTAGAATTTGAACAGATGATCTCAGGAATCTGTTTGAATGTGTCATTGATAAAAATTTTGAACAATTACTTGCAAATTTTTTGCTCTGTTGAGATGCAAGAAAATTTGGTAGTTGACTTTGGATGCTATAAATCATATTACCTTGTCTCTGTCATCCTTGATTCTTCAGTTTCATTGTTCTTATTTTCTCGTCTTCTGGTTTCTGCAGATACTTTTTCTTTTTGTTCTCTTTTTTAGCCCCAGTTGGAGTTGGCTCGTGAACTTCTAAGGTTTTTCTTTTAAATACTTTGCATCTGATGGGAATACAGATATCTTTGGGTCTTCGTGCTCCTTCAGCTTTTTTTGCGCTTCATCATCTTCTTTTCCCCACAACGGCAAGTACAATCCAAAATAAAACTCCACCTAGTATACTGGAAATGTCGCAGGTAGGCGTTTAAAATATGAAATGGAATTCTAACTGGTTTTTTTAATTTTGTCTATGACTATCATATAGAGCTGTCGCCAAATTTGTCTTTACAGAGCTTAGCTTCTTGTATTTGACTGAACTTACCTCCTATCAAATAATGAAAAAAGAGGAAGAAGACAGAAAGAACCTACCTCCACACTTATATATTTTCACTGAGTACAAAGTATGCCGAAATTGCCACCAATAATATCGAGAGGATTGAACATTGTCACAAAAACTCGTCCCTTTTCTTCAGTGCACCACTGTTGAAGGGAAGTCACTATACCGGATATGACTATTCCCTGTATTTCATTACAACGAACGATATAGTTAAACTTTAATAGATTCAATGGCTGAAATTATTATACTGTTTTAACTCAATACTCGCACCATATATGGTGGACAAGAGATCAATTTTCAAACCAATGCTCCAAGCATCTCGTTTATGTTCAATGGTAACTGTTTATATGGCTGATTGTACTGCTCCAACTAAATTCATCCATGTTGTCAGAGAAAGCTGTGCTGGATATCATTTTAATGTATATGCCTGCATATTTTAGATCATACATTGTATTTTTTAATATCATCTTTTTGATTGCAGAAGTAAAAAATTTATGGAAACTTAGGTTGGTTATGAAGTGATTCTTTCAATTGGATGGTGTTATCTGTAGAAGCTCAGTTCAGTCCTATTTCATTTGAATTATATGGAAACTGAAATAGTTAGACAAATTGATTTTAATAACTTCTACTCTTAGTGTGATGATTTGTTGTCAAGTTGCTATCCAGTTGCTTTCAAGACTGAAAAGCTACTTAAAAAGAGTTTTCTTAGGAAGTTCTTTACGAAAAATATACGTAAAAGCTATCCAAACAGGCCCTTAGTCATTTCAGTTCTTAATGTCGAGTTAATTCTTGTTTAATCCGAGATAATTACTTAACCATCTGCTTTCTAGATAGTAATAGCATAAAAACATTTTGTTTGTTCTTGTATCCTTTTAAAGAGTTTATTTTTATTAATTGCAAAATATTTTAAAGGCTACTGGCATTCCAAAAAACTCTGATTGCATGCCTGTTCAAAAATGAGCTGGCGATGTATAGACAATGTGGTTTGATTAAGGGAACCCACAGGAGTGATGACGTGATTAATTTTTAATTTTTTTTAAAAAAAAGAATTAAAATTTTAATATAATGTCATTAAGCATGCATATGCTAATTCAAAAGAAAGGGGGAAATTCTCTTTTTAACCTAAAACCCATGACAGTGGCCATCATTCATCTATCTTCCAAATACAAAATATCTTGATTAGGAGTGGCAAAATGGCTAAGTCGTTTGAGAGCTTAGTTCGTCCCTACTAGGGATGTTGATGTGGCTCGCCGACTCGAGTGACTGGTGGCTCGACCCAAGAAAAGCCCGAGCCAGCCGGCTCGTGGCTCGATGGAATCGAGCTTAGGCTCAGGTCGAGCCCCATTTTGGGGCGTTGGCTCGAGCCCGAACCAACCGTGTCATAGACCATTTCGGCCCACCGAGCTAGTTTAAAAAAAAGAGTTAAGAAAATAAAATAAAATAAATAATCACAAGCAGCTAATACACATGCATGTATCTGCACGCAGCTATTAAAAAATTAAAAATAAAAAATCGAGTCGAATCTGCATAGGTCTAGCTTAAATTTTTTTGCCAAGTTGTCGTTGACACCTAGTGATGGCCCAAACCCCGCCCTCGCCCCGCCCCGCCTTTGACGGGGC
>CAIGRF010315665.1:9394-21883 GCA_903798235.1 Fraxinus ornus | reverse complement strand
TTTTCACCTAAATTTTGTGTTCTTATATTTTCATATTGCCAATTCTCATTTATTCCCAACAACACCAAGATATTTGATATGGTAATTAGATATCACTCATCAACATATCAAAGACCCTAGAATTTATAAATAGCAATTATGAATTTTTAGTGGATTAGGGTAAATCATAAAGAACTCAATGTAGAGTTTTATTCTTTATAGTACGGTCATGCATAGAATTAAAAATTTATACAAAATGATCATGTCCAATATACTTTCAGATATTCGAAAATATGCTAGTGTCACTACTTCTAAGAATCCATCGCCACAATAAGACAAATTGCATACCTTAATTGATAGAGTAACAAATGTTACAACCTTAAAATAACAGTGTCTGCTTCTTACTATATGGCTATAGACAATTAATTTCACATTTAATGTCACAAATAGTGTCTTCTATACTAACCATCATATTTTTTTATTTCACTCATCAATCAGAAAGCACTTAATACAATTGCTCAAGATGTGATGAAATTCCCTTTATAGAATAAATAAAACCATATTATTAATTTCATAAAATTTGAAATGTTTATCTTATTATGATAATATCCTTATACTTTTGGACATATATCCCAACAATGTGGCTATTGAAAAATTGGGACCACATCTTTTATTACCTTAAAACTTGTAGTATTATTCTTCCTCCCTTCATGAACCCAGATCATCAATCTTCTTATAGAAATGCACAAATATTCTACCAATCCTAGTTTGGATTACTTCCAACTTAATGTGGGGTTATTTCAAGATTATTTTTCACTTATTTGAGTACGAAAATATATGCATGAACATATGCCTTAGTCATGAGCATGGTGGGAATGGACCTCTCGAGAACCCGAACCAGGCAAGGGTACAGCCTCAATATTATGTTGGTAAAGACAACTTGAGTTTTGAATGGAATCATTTTTCATCACTTTATTCATTTATCATTTGGTCTATTAAATATCAATGGTGATCCATTAATTTGTTAGCAACTACTTCACTCAGTATTGATTTTGATATACCATCTCTATTGTAACATTTTCGACTAAGATCGATATGCTTATCAGTAAATATCAGAATTTAACATAAATTTTAATGCAAAGGAGAAATGTAGAATATTATCCTGAGAAACTCAAACAAGTACGGTTGTGCTTTTCCTTAAACTAGTCAACATAAAATTTCAGCTGTCATCTTATCTCAGCCACAAATATTTGTCCTTGTAAAAGGCTGTATTTATGGACAAGTGATTGATCATGCAAAACGGTTCATCTTTCTAGTAGCTTTATAATTTGTCAAATGTTTCACATTGACCTTTTAACATTATGTCTTTTAGCAATACCGTTGAACGTCTGAGAATGTTTTATAAGTGTTGCGAAAATAATATTTAACCTTCAATTTACCCCATTTGATATAAATATGAGAAAAATGCAAATTCCTAAAAATAAATGTTATTTATTATCATGCACGTAAATAACGAAATGTATATTGAATGTGAATACTAGAATTACAAGAAATGCATAATGAAGATGAAAGACAAATATGATATATAAATTAATGTGAATGTTAAATAATTTAGAATTAATACCAATGAATATATACGTGATAATGAATGTTAAATCGTTTATACTAAATTAATATAATATAATTTTCAATTAAATGAAACTAAATGCTAATTATCATACATAGACATAAATAATGAATTGCATTCTCAAATGTTAAATTCTAATTAATTTTAATTAAATGAATGTGAATGTCAATTAATTGAGAATTAAAAACATGGACATGAACATGAATATGAATGTGAAATTCTAATTAATAGTAATTAAATGAATGTTAATGTTAATTAATTGATAATTAGTAATAGGGAATACGTGCATGAACAATGACTTTGTAGTATTTATTACATTTTGTAAATTAAATACATATTAAAAAAGAAAAATAAGGTATGCTATAGGTATACAAAAAAAAATTCGCTGAATTTTTACGGAACAACATTTGACAATTTTCATTGGTTTTGGACCCAATAATGACAAAAAATGCACCATACAGATACTGTCAATATAGCACTTGTATGTAGGGTTAGACAAAACTCCAGACTCGAATCGGACCGAACTCAACCCGAACTAAACCGAGTGATTCTATTTAAGTTAAATATCTGGACATGTATCTGAATTGAGAACCGATGTGTTCGGTTCGGTTCTCAGTTCTAAATCAATAACCGAAAAATCGAATCTTTCTAATTTTTTAATTTTTATTTTAAATAAATCAAATTATTTTATTTTTAAAATAGATTTTCTAACTAATTAATTTAGTCCAAATCCAAAATATGATTTTACTATTTCTAATTTTCAGCTAAACCCAATTTAATCAAATTGACCTAAATTTTACCTAAGTCTCTTATTCTATAGTAGCGTCATTTCTGTCGTTCTATTATTGTGAACTCGCTATCTTCCTATTCTTATAATTTTAACAGTCAAATATATGAAGAACTCAATAAAGAAATGTATAAAAGATATTACGAGATTGGACTACGTTATTTTGTAAGAACTAAGATTGAACATGTCATAATCGAATTAGTGTAACGTTGTTATAATATATACAAAATTTAATTATTGTACAGAATCCGGTAACAGAATAGAACCGAATCGAGCCTAACCGAACCAAATCCAAGCGGTTCGATAATTAAATTTGGATCCGACAGTTTCATTTATCAAATACCCGAAAATTCGAGTTCTGTTCAATTCTCTTTAGAACCAATCGAACCAAACTATGCCCAGTCCTACATGTATGGTTTTTGTGAATAATTCTTTATGAAATAATTGAATTGTAGTAGAGTTATAATCGTCCAAAAAAGATTCTCATTTGATGTGATATTTAATATTTATATAGGTATGAGTTCTAGAGTTTATCACTTTATTAGTAATTCCATCTTAACTTTCAAATATCTATGCACATCTAAAATTCTTTAACCACTACTATTCTCGATATTATTTGCTCATGTGTATTTTTCTTTTCATTTTTAAAATTCAAGGCACCTGTGGTTATAGGATCCACAAAAACCCGACTCTAGTACCAACTCCAAACCATATAATTGCTTATACCTGAACTAGGCTTTCAATTGTCAACTCGCGACACATTCCGGCATCCCCAAGTCTTCCCCCACAACCTTTGAAAAAATAAAAAATAAATAAATAAATAAAAATCCTACAAAATTTCATTTGACTGCTTGATTAAAATGGGAACTACAACCAAGCAAGGAATATTATTGAACTTGTGAAGCAATGGAGAACAAAGGGAATAAGTATCTTTTTATCCATTGTTGACTTGAGATTATATGTATCTTCTTGTGGGGCATATTTTCAAGGAACCTTCATATTGTCACAAAACGAAAGATCACAAGCCATTACATAATAATATTACTATTAAATTACAACACCAATTTTAGATTTTTTTTTTCTCTCTCAAATTAATCTTAAGCCATGATTGAGTCGCCCCATGACAAGCACTAATATGCTGAACAGATATATGCTATAAATTACAATTAATACAAATCCCAGCTTTAATTACAAATAATAAGATTCAAGAAACACAGCAAATCTCAAACCTTGAAAATAATATAAATATTTAATTTTAAATTACAAAAATAAATAAAACTCATATATCAAGGTATATAAAGGTTGAACCCCAACCTTGAAGGCCCCCACCGACCCTGCCCTGAACCATCGTGGAGAAGGTAAATCGCAGGATGTGATATATCTAGGTATATAAGACGCAGAAGAGGTTACCTTACCTTCATTGCATTCTCTAAATTTCAATATATATGTGATTTTTTAATTTACGTTTTTTTTTCCGATTTTTTCCTTCTTTTATTTCCATTTTACTTTTATATATCTTTCGCGGTATACAATTGGTTGTGTTCACCAGCTTCTCTTGCAACATGTATTGTCAAGTTAGAATGTAAGCAAAGCAGTGAATTTCTATTTAATGACGTGAAAATTGAAACAGAATACTCGTTATTTAATTGAAATAACATATTTATTATTGTATCTTAATCAGCTCGTAAAAACATGAATTTCTTTTTTCCCCTTTATTTAACTCTGAAAGTATTAAACCATTTTGGTTGATTGAGTCACCACATGACAAGCACTAAAATAAAAATAACATTACAATAATTAAAAAAAAAAACCCATATAAGAATGCACCATTTTTCTTAGTCTTCTTTAAAGTAAATGATTAAATAAAAATCACCTCAATTTTTATATATTTTTTGTATCTTTCTATCTAAACTAGTCATGAACGGTACAAAAAGATTCTTATTTAGGAATTTTATATTTTCTTGAGAGCCCATTAATTTTAAAGGCCAATAATTAATATATATATTCTTTAATTTAATATTTTTAGACTTTTAGATATTTGAAATTTTTTGTCAGTATTCGAGTGGCAAATATACGTTTGTGAATGTAAAATCAGACAAAGTGCATTATTGTATTGTCGGCTGTGGTTTTATAAGCAAATTTACTTCAATCATTTTTGTTCAAACTCAGATAGAATCATAGACAGGTTGGACTTTTTTCTTTCTTGGAAAAATAGTGCAATAAATAAATCTTGATATCAATCATGGATAATGGATAATGGATAATCGAGAATTTTATATTTTATTATATTTACTAATTTCATTTGATTAATTATTCTATTATATCAGAGGATTGGTTAGCTGGTAGAATGCTGTCATGTAAATTGAAAAAGAGTAAAAATCAAAGCTAAAGTTTGTTGTAGACATGGTTTGGGTTGGTTCAATTGAATGAGAGCCGGATGGAACTGGGGGACAAGGATAATTTAACATGAAATCGTTCCTTTTATGCTTTAGAAAGAAATTGTAAACAGTAAACTATTGTATACATTTTATGGTTTTATTTTCATGCTTTGTGTTTCACATTGCAAAAGTGTATCAATTTATGTAAAATTATATATCAAGTTAATTTACTTAGAACCAAAATTATATATCAAGTTTCACATTGTTAAGCAATGGCAACATTCACGTATTAGAATGTTGCGATAAACCCTTATAGCAACATTTAACTACTGAATGTTGTCATTTATGTATTGCAAATGATCATTTTTTGCGTAGTGAATATTTAGTTCATATATAGTTTTAAAAATCAGATGAGTTCATTTTAACTTGGAACATACGTAACGAACTAGCTTGTCCAATCTAGGAGGTTTGAAGAAAAATTTCACCCCTAGAGAAGGTAAATAAATCGAGTCAAATAATATTCTAAATGCTTATTTGGTACATAGATTGAAAGAAAAAATAATAACAACAGGCAAAATATACAATAGAATATGTCAACTATAACGTCTAATGCAACGTATTGTATTATAAATGAAAGAATATGAATGACAAGAAACTTGGTGGTCCGAACAAAATATTGTATTATAGTTCTTCAAATGAATTTGAGATGATTTTTTTATATATATAAAAAAAAAATTACAAAACCAGCTGGCATAATGTTTAGTAAAGAATAGAGTATTCAACTTTGTATTTAAGGACAAGAGGGTGTTTAACTCTAAATAATCTACTTAATTAATCACTAGTTAATTGCTAGACATAACTAATCATGGGAAATTAATATTTTACCTACTTTTGTGGGGAATCTTAATATTTGAGCCATATGAGGTGTTTCTTAAAGGTTAATGCAAACTCAAAAGGTAAGATCTCATATAAAATTTGATTACAATGTGTGGACTGATTTCATCAAAATAAATAAATATCTGTCATTATACCCCACCATAACTGTCAATCTCATTATTATTATTCTCATCATTTTCTCAATCCTTCTGATAAAACATGTATAAAAGGGTAAATATTTTTCGTAAAAAAGTAATCCCAATTCAGTCATTACTTAGTCCATGTTTGTCTCCCATTATTCCAAAATATTATTTGCTACAGTAAGATTCTCCACCGTATTCACCCAATTAAAATATTCTACACACAAATCAATATAGTTACTTTAAATTTCAACCACATATTGTAAAAAAATACTATTCATTACTTCATTTCTTGTACAATAATGAGAGACGAACTCATGCTTAAACTTTGATTAATTTTTAACAGCAAATGGAATCATGAGTTCCTGAAGTCTGAATGTGACCTTCTTTTTAAAACTCCTCTATATATTAATTTGATTCCATATTGCCATCTCATTTTGCAAGAACTCTCTATCTCTCTCCTCTTTCTCCCTCTACAATTTTCTCTCCGCTGGCAGTTGAGCTAGGATTCCTACAAAGAATTTTGTGAATCCTTTTGTTTTTGTAATTGCCAGCATTGCACTGCACATGGGGAGGCATTCTTGCTGTTATAAGCAGAAGTTAAGAAAAGGGCTTTGGTCTCCAGAGGAAGATGAGAAACTTATACACCACATAACAAAATATGGACATGGCTGCTGGAGCTCAGTTCCCAAACTAGCCGGTAAGTGTATATTTGTTAGTCATTTTAGCTAACGTTTTAAGTATCCTGCCTCAGGAGTTTCATATTTGAACTGTTTTGATATTTTGTGAAGGTCTTCAAAGATGTGGAAAGAGCTGCAGATTAAGGTGGATCAATTACTTGAGGCCTGATTTGAAAAGAGGGACATTTTCGCAGGAGGAAGAAAAACTGATAATTGAACTGCATGCAGTTCTTGGCAACAGGTAATTCAATTGTATTTTCAGCACCATTACAATCATAGACAGGAATGTTCTCCCAGGTGTAGTGGACATTCTGGTCTCGGTATATTGTCTATTCCTATTCCAATACTGTGTATCAAACATGTCGTTTTTAGTGACCACGAGAGTGTTGTTTTTTAACCATCAGGTGGTCTCAGATTGCAGCTCAATTGCCAGGAAGAACAGATAATGAAATAAAAAATCTTTGGAATTCTTCCATTAAGAAAAAACTGAGGCAAAAAGGGATTGACCCTAATACACACAAACCACTTTCTGAAGTTGATAATTATGAAGAAAAACCATCTGCAAGCAGCATCAAGAATAATAATCATGATCAGAAAATATCAGACGGCCCCAATGAACTGGCTTTTGTGGAATCCAAGAATTGTGATGACCTCGGAATTGCAGCAGATAAAGGAAATCCATCTTCTGTTGGCTTGGATCATGAATTTTTCCTTAACAGGTTCGTTGCTAGCCATGAAACCTCAACCACCAGTTGTAGGAATTCTGATTTGTCAGGGCTTCTCTCTTTCCAGCACTTAAGTTATGGTCCCAATACAACAAATTTGTACTTCAATTCAAATTCCACCACTTCTTCAATGGCTACGAACCCATCGACTCCACCCCATACCAACTATGAGATCACCCAAAGGTCGTCTTCAGTCCTCCCCTTGATTCTTGCGCCATCAACGCGTATAAGGCCTACCATGAATCCGTCTTCAGATAATTCCATAAGCCCTTTCGGTGTAAACAAGTTTCAGAATATGGATTTCTTCGAGAATAATATTTTTCTATGGGGGAAATCAGAGAAATTAGAAACTCATATTCATGCATCAGAAGATGATATTCCACAAGATATCAAGTGGAATGAGTATCTCCAGACTCCAGTTTTACTGGACAATTCTATTCAGAATCAAACACATTTTGCAGCAGAAGATTCAGTCAGTTCTGATAATTGGCATTCAAATCAGCAGCAAAAACCATTACAAATTGCAGAAATATACAGCAAACATTTTCAAATGCTTCCTGCCTCATTTGGGCAGTTTTCTTAGGTTATTTTTCAACTCCCAAAGGCTGCTAATTCAACACGCGTGTGCTTATTATAGAGTTTTATTCTTATTTTGTAAAAAACCGACCAAGCGATATTCACTGGGCTGAGATCACCCCTCGATTAAAAGCTTCCACAGCCGGTTGACCGAAATGAGGATCCTGAATTGCATGAACAATAGGTCTTACATGTAAAGGGTGTTCTACCCATGATTCAAAATTTCTTTGCTAAGCTACATGAAACTTTCCGGAGGTCTAGAAAAAAATTGTTGCTAATTGATCAAAGTGAGAAGCAAAAAACGAGGAACTCAGCTTCTTGATACCAATTTATTGAAAGAAGAACTTGTTCCTGTTTCAATTTCGGTTCATCTATTGGTGTATGGTTTATGAAAATTTAAAGTCCTGTTTAGTTTTTCTCCTCGAAGTTCAAGCCATAGAGTTTTCATTTATTCTTACGGGTTTTAAAATAAATGAACTTGTCACTGTTTAAGTTTTTATTTCGAGTGGTTCAACGTATTATAGCAGATGGCAGTCCACACATGCACAATGTCTCATCCCATGTATAGAAATTGTGCAAGTATTAGACTTTGATAACAAAAATGAGACGTTACAGACTACATGCGAAGGAACACGTTGAATAGTCAAAAGTCTTGTTACTTTTTGGGTTTTACAGTTGGTAACCACCTCAAGTATCTATCTGTTACAACCTAAGAAAATCATTTCAAGACAGTGACTATCTGAAACTTTTTAACTCAGGTACACCACCTATCTCTTTCAGTACTGACCCTATCCAAAATGTACAATGAATGAAAAGCCCATAAAATGCTTTTCTTCAAGGAATCATTAATTTTCTCTTGAAATGGAGGTCTATCATTGTCTCCTACAGATGGGGATGTATAGTTTTCATCTTTTGGTCTTTAAGTCAATTCTATCTCAGCAAAAATGCTCATGAAAATTAATCATAGTTGTCTCCCTTTGACATTTATACAAAAAAGTATTGGTGTTACTAGAGAGTTGTATCAACTAATTACCATGAGTATCGCTTGCTACATCCCATTTTTTTCCTCTGATGGTCGATCATTAAGTCCGTTAAAAAATTATAAACCTAGAGGCTCGTAAACTGAATATCCTGTAATTTTCTTGAAAAACACTGGCATTATCAAGAATTTCCCACTAAAGCTAAGGAAATTGGATTATATCTAACTCATTGGAGATTAGAAGATTTCCAAAAAGAAAGCAAATTTTAGTTTGTGGATACCAAGTGACGCGCACTGTGGGGCATAACTTTTACTACTTGTGGGGTGAACAGAAGAAGAGGCCCAGCGCCACACATTATAATGCTGGTATATACTTTAAAAGAGGTATAAAAAGAAAACAATTTCAATGTTTCGGTTGTTTTCTAACTTTTATTTGTTTTCTCAATAAATAAATAAATGAATTTACTTCCCCTACCATAGTACAAAACATTGTCGATAAGTGGATATAACAAATCGATGCATGTGTAACCTGGTGAGTTGATCTTGCACCTTCATTATCGTCATCATAAAATATATGGTTCAAATGTTTTTACAAGACAATTTTATACTAATTAATATTCAATTATCGATAATTTTATGTCTCTTTCAAGAATCTTAAACTTAGGTGCCTTTTTACATTTTGTTTTTTATATTACAGAGAAAAAAATACAATTCCTAGTACGATTGAAAGGAAAATATGCAATAATTCAAGACAAACTTCAATGATGGACAGCTAAGGATTTGAACAATTAATCAAGAGGAGGGCCATCAAGATATATGAATTAAATTTCTTATGAACCGTATTTGATGTGGGGTATTACTTATTAGGCTATAGTCCCTTTTGTGTGCCCACGTGCAAGAAGAAAATGAAAAGCCTCAGAAATTAATTTACTATTCTGTTGTCTTTAATTGAAAAATATATTTTTTTCTCTCAGTAAAAGGATAGGTGATACGTGTGCAGTGTTTTTATATACATGTTCTTGTCCATATGAATACATGATGCATGCATGTGAACCAAATTATTGAATCTCTCTAAATTGGTCCTACAATCTATTTTTAAGAAGAAAACTAATAATAAGTGAATCAGCAACCAGAAGAGCAAAAATGGAATAGCAGAATTCAGAAATTACATAGAAAAGATTCTTGAAAAGGGGTTGAAGAATTTATTATATGAACAGGCATTTTATATTCTTCTGGTATTTGTTTCACAAAGTATTTATATTATTTGGTGTTCATTTTAATTTATTCATATACTGATATTAGCACATCATAGTTTTATAGTCGTTGAAAGTTCGTGTCGTAGAAGTGTTCTCAATTAATCTAATAAATTTAAGTTAAATGTTTCAATAATCACCCAACTATTAAACTTTAAAGTGTTTCACAATGTTAACCGAACTTTACCCGTTTACACTACATCCATCATGCGTCAGATTTCATACATCTCATCGCTAATGTGTCAAGCGAAAATCTCACGTGGCAAGTTATGTCCATTAAACAAATTATAAATCAGTCAAATCATCAAAGTAAAATATTTCATTACTCCCCAACTTATACTACGGTCACGATTTACTCATTAAACTTCGAAATGCTTTTCAATGTCACTCATTTTTTAGACTTACGCTCCACTCATTATCCGCCAAATTTCATTCCCTTTGTCGCTAATGTGTCATACGAAAACTTAACATGGCAAGTTACAAACTTTAAAAAAATTTTAACTCAACTAAATCATCCAACTCACCAAAACTATCATGTGAAACGCAGTCTTATAAACTTCTTTAAGCCTGAATAGTTCGTCCCCAATTTCAGCCCAAAAAAAACCATAGCCCCCAATTCACTCATCTTACCCGCGTACTAATAAATTGTGTACAAATACAAGGCTGATTATTGAGAAGAATGCATGAGGCTACTACCTATAAAGTCATATCTCCCAATTGCACCATTTGCATTGCGTCTCTCTAATCCGAATCTTTCATTTCTGCAGGTGTGTGTCTGATCATTTGAGGAAGAAAACGTCATCAAACCATGGTCAGATTGAGGAACGAAGAACAACAAGCTTGAACATGGCCAAAAATGTATTCCGACTGTGCACCATTCGTCAGAGCTCGATGACATTTTACTTCCTCAAATAGTTGGACATACGCATCAAAAAATGAAAGATTGGGATAAGAGAAAGTTGGACATATTATAATTAGTAGTAGCTTCCTACTTCCTTCTCAACAATCGATCCTGTCTTATTACACAATTTAGATGTACATGGGTGAGATGAGTGAACTGGGGGTTAAGGCTTTTTGGGGCTAAAATTGGAGATGAACAATTGGGCTCAAGGAAGTTTATGGAGTCGTGAAAGTCGTATTTCACATATAGTGATTTTGGAGAGTTGGATAGTTAGGCTAAGTTATAATTTTAGAATAATGCTATTTATCATTATAATGAAATATCAGTAATATGACAATCTATGTGGAATAATAGATTTGACAGTTCAATTTTTATGAGAGAAATGGGGAGAGAGTGAAATGCGAGAGATAATAGATTGTCATATCACCGATATTCCATTATTATAATGATAAATATCATTACTCATAATTTTGTTTAATGCCTGTAACTAGCCATATGGATTTTTATGTGACACTTAACAATGAAATGAATGAAATCTGACAAATGATGGATGGAGTACAGCTCTCAAATATGAGTAATCATTGGGAAGCATTTTGAAATTTGATGAATAAACCATGATCATAGCGTAAGTTGGGTGAGTAATGAAATATTTTACTTGGATGGTTTGGTTGAATTGTAATTTTCTAAAAAATCATAAATTGTCACGTGAAATTTCCATTTGATATGTCAATGATGAGGGAAACAAAATCTGACGGATGATGGATGGAACACTTAATAAGCACTGTGAAGTAATTTGAAATTTAGTGAATAAAGTGTGACCACAGTAAAAATTGGGTGATTATTGAAACATTTAACTCAATAAACTTCTATTATCTTCATATATTGATTGAATCATAGAAATAAATACCAGCATGATCTAGTATTTCAAGTCAATTATTCTATTGATTGATTGCCCAACAATTCATACACAAAAATACTTTACTTTCCCTCATATCCAAACACCAGATGAATTTGATCATTTATTAATATTTTCTATGTAACTTCAGTGCATGTATATCTTAATTTGTCACGTCTATATGCATTAAAAGATTTCTATCTCTGAAAATCTTATTCAAATTAAAAAAAAATATCTTAATTTGTAAAATCATCATTAAATTAATTCCAGAGTACTATCGGGATATTTACTCACATTTGGAGTATTGATAAAAATTGCTGCAAATTTCATTTTCTTTAAATAATATTGAAACAATCGAATCATGTGAAAAATAAGCCAAGAACATGGATACTTATAGTGACAATGGTGATTAGGAAATCGCATATTTTATTAAATCAGATTATGTTCCAAATAGAAGGCAAGTGTATAGGAATAACTTGTGTCACAAGTTGAAAGAAACAGGCTTTCATCTCTCAATTGGTTGATTAAGAAGAAGAAAAAAATCTTTCATTTTGGTCAAAAGCAGCGGCGGACCCAGGATTTCGAGTCAGCACGGACGACCGTAGATCGTCAACATTTGTTAGCAATAAAATATTAAGAACCCCGTTTGATGCCCATTTTTTTTTTTTGCAAAAAAATGCATTTTGGAATAGT